>JAQIXQ010000170.1:0-48108 GCA_034700485.1 Pseudosinella alba | reverse complement strand
TAGCTCAAATTTAAAAGGAAGACAGATTTGAATATGCTGAACAACTTAGGCACCGGAAGTGCTTTAAATTTTAATTGCATTTAATTTTAATTGTTGATTAATTATAAATTTAAATTTAAGCCTCTTTGGAGGTTCGGGTTCAAATTTGTATGAAATATAGAATCGAATATGCTGAATTGAATAATTTAAGAACCGGAAGTGCTTTACATTTTAATTGCAATTAGAGTTAATTATTAATTAACTAGGATTTTGCTAATCAGTAGAGCTGTGTGGAGGATGATTTTGCTAAATAGTAGAGGTGGGCAAACGAGGATTTTGCTAATTAGTAGAGGTGGGCGAAGGATAATTTTGATACATAGTAGAGGTGGGGGAAGAATGATATTTCTAAATAGCAGAGGTGGGCGCGGAGGATTTTGCTAATTAGTAGAGGTGGGTGAAGAATGATTTTGCTAATTAGTAGAGGTGGGCGCGGTGGATTTTGCTAATTAGTAGAGGTGGGTGAAGAATGATTTTGCTAATTAGTAGAGGTGGGCGCGGTGGATTTTGCAAATGAGTAGAGGCGGGCGAAGGATGATTATGATAATTGGTAAAGGTGGGCGAAGGATGATTATGGTAATTAGTAGAGGTGGGCGATATATGATTTAGCAGGTTCGAATCCCTGATTATGTGCGTTATTTGTTGTTTAAAATAGTTGTACCCAAGTGACTCTCATGACTCGGGGTTTTAAATTTTGTAAGAATATGTGAATTTAAGATTTTCGAAACTCTAGACTCAGATTGGCACGCCAATCTGTACAGGCTTCTAGTATGATCTAATATATGTAGTTTCCTTTCAGTCTGGTCTAGTTCCATAAATACTTTCTCATTTTTATACCGGAAAAGGAGTCAAGCCGCACACACGTAAATATATTACTGTCAGGAGATTGCCGTGCGAAACGATTGACTCTTGGAAAGGAGGAGAAAGTGAGGAGTTGAAG
Organism: Pseudosinella alba; assembly: GCA_034700485.1. Taxonomy (NCBI): domain Eukaryota; kingdom Metazoa; phylum Arthropoda; class Collembola; order Entomobryomorpha; family Entomobryidae; genus Pseudosinella; species Pseudosinella alba. Next base: position 47,132 of record JAQIXQ010000170.1, on the reverse strand, counting down.
AGAAATGTACTCCAATTCATATCACTTCCTCGGCACTTTCTACATCATCCCTTTTCACACTTCTTGCTACACATTACACACTCTCTCCGGTTGGAATGGATTTGTCTTCGGAGATAGATCTTAACAAATCGTAGGAAAAAATGGAAAAGAATATGCGTTTTCTTGGTACCGTAAAACATTCAGTATTGCATGAGTGTTCAAACCGCGTCACATACGTATATAACTAGATTAATAATATGTATATTTACGACAATGCGGAAAATAAGAACAAAATTATTTACAAATGTAAAATTTACCATCATTACTGTAATTGCAAAACGAAAATGATTTTCAAGACAATTTAGGGGAAGAATATAGTGATGTGGTGATCCTTAAAATTGGATAAATTCTGCAAGAAGAATTTGATAAGAAAATATAACCACCCAAAGGCACAACCTTATCATATCAAGGCTATGACTGCTTCTCTTCCTTACATTAAATCCCAACATTTCCTTCTACTTCCTGCCACACACGTTCGAAAACTTCCTCGGAAATTATTCTTAACTTTTTGCTTATGCCTTTTGTTTCAAGAGTCATGTCGTGTCGTGTGTGTTCCCTCTCTAACCCAGGGAAAAAAATCTTTAAAAAAAAGGGGAAGAAGATGTCAATGATAAAGGACTCTTCAAGTTAAGGATAAACGTGCATACTTATCATAATCATGGCCAACCTTGCTCCAGGCTCAGGCTTAGAGATATAATGCATGCGGAGAAACATTGGCGCTGATGGCTCCCTGAAGAAGTGAAGACAAAAATTCACAGCGAACAGATTTAGCCCCCACTCCATGTCAGGACAGGGAGGGATGGAGCCATAGAGTAGGAGTGATTATGTTAATGATTTCAATTTATCTAATGAGATGAGCTCTGCTTCCTCCCTCCCCCTCCAATTCAGAAAGTACAAGTACAGTTCAAACAACGGAAGAAAGTAAGATGGGTAAAGACACGACCAGCAAGAAGAAGTTGTCTTCATTCCTCCGTGACTCCTCCAAAAAGTTTTTCCGAAACCAACAGCCAAACCAACCCTGTGGGTTATTTTTTCAGGAAAAAAGGGAAAAGTATATCTATGAAATGGGAAATGCCAAATTTAAGCTGTTCTCGTGTCGTTGCTCATTCCTTCCTCATTTATGCGGGAAGAACATTTTTGGCTTTGGAACTCGAACGGCATCTCAGCATCGACATCATCATCCCTTCACTTTTACTTTCTTCTTGCACGAGCCCACAAACTAATCTCCTTTCCCTATTCCATTTCTCATTCAACTTGTTACTGAGCAGATAGATGCACCCTTCCTTACTGTTGTCTCACGGTATCTCTACTCATCAGTGGCATTACCGTTCCTATTACTTATATAATCATTATGATGATCATCCTTTATGGCTATGTATGTACATGCGTTTCCCCATGCAAGGACACCGGCTGGGTGAAAGATCAGGATTTCACTTTTGAAACTTTTCTCTTCTGATCCCATGCACACGGGAGGAAGAGGAATATAATGCGACATGGGGAAATAAATAATAAAGATTTTACCTCTCACGAGTCTTTACTTACTTGTTACGTGAGTGTTTAATGCTATGCATGAGAATGAAACCGAGAAGCTTACCAAATTCAATCCGTGACATTTGTTTACTTCAAGTAGTTCCTTCCTTTCGTGCTTAAAAGTTATCTTCGGATGGATGATGGGGGATGGGATGCAATGAAAGATGATGAGTGAAAGACAACCAGCCAAAGTCAAGGAAGAATATGACGTAACTTTTGTCATCGTGACCACGACCACTGCAATCGTCATCGTCATCATCACCATCATCTTCTTCTCCCATAAAGTAGGCTTTGCCCAGTCATTTGGAACTTTTTTTCTTAAGGATTCTCCTAATTCCTCGTATGATACTTTATGTCATGTCAGTCAGCTCACTTCCATCGTGGTTTCCTTTTTGACTGACGGCAGCAGCGGTGTGGGTCGATGGTGGCAGGCAAGTCATAAAATTCATTCCCTCATTTCACTTTCTCCTTCCCCGGGATTGACTGTAATGCTGACAGAGAGTAGGAGTCCCGTACGCATTCTACTATTCCTATCTATAAGTATTTAGAACTGGCTTTCCTTAATACCTCTCGCTGCAATGAACCAAAACTCCCGGAATTAACGGAAGTTTTCGAGTTGGGTCTTCCCTTCTTCCCCTCTCATCTTGTCTTATTTCTGGAGGAGGGGGAATGGGGAAGTACACTGCCTGGCTTTTAGTGGGATGAAGTTAATTAACACTGACAGTGAATTGCAGCAGCAGAGTCTAAGAGCTACCAAACCACCACCACCACCAATGTCATTACTGGAGTGGAAAAAAAGTTTCGCCAAGAGGAAGGGAAATTTACTTTCCCCAAGTTTGGGAGATAAGATAATGTGAATTTCTAGGAATATGGTACAGTTTTTCCAGGTCATTCCACACAACATTGCGCATTGGTTGGAATCGTGGGCTAGGCTATAATACTTATAAATGATGATCTGGTGATGACGAAAAGATATTAATTAGCGAATGAAGGATTATTAATACGTCTATATAAAGCAACCCCGTCAATTTGAGTGGAGTTCTTCGTTGTGATAAGAATATGGTGGTGATGAGTATTGGCAGTGGACCCGGTAAGCTAGAATTCACTTGAAGAACCTCTGGCTTCTTGATCTTAATGTTTTTATTTCTAAACTAATATTTACCAGAAATGACTTAACATGTTGGATTACATCTCCATTAATTAAATTGCGTAACTCGCTCAGATTCACGATATCATAGATTCAATGTTCTACTTGTTTGAAAGAGTAAGCTGGTACCAAGTAATAAAATGTAAATATGAAAAGGTTTTAATTATTTACTAATTTTCCTCAATCTTTTCCGTGGGATGAGGGCTTCTCTTCTTCCACGCTTAAGACCCAGCTACTTTCCGACTTTAAATTTGAACGATGTATCCCATGCCATTACGAGCTAAGCTCGTATACTGACATTTTTCCATAAAAGCATAGAAGGCATTTTGAAATTATGATGAACTGGAAGCCCACGATAGTGGAATTATGAAGGAATGCCTCCTCAAGCAAGAATAATTTTTACGCAAACAATTTTCATTTTTAATTTGACTTAACCATATCCTAATGAAGGGGATGCAGGGAAGCGTGCAGTAATTGTATCTTCTTTTAAAAATGCATAATGAAATAATGACTTTATTTGCCCTCCTGTTACGTTCTACTTGTTTGCTCAAGGAACTTTAAACTTGCCTAAGCTAATAATATTGTTATGCATGCATAGGCCATAATAACTTATGGAAGGAAGCTACACAATATAAGTAATGAATGCACTTTGCTTGCCGTACCTATTCAGTGATTCATTTCTCCTTTTAAGATTATTTGAAGCGTGAAATTTCATATAATGAAAATGAAATGAAGATGGAATAGAGGTGTATGCATTAAAGAAATTAATATTGTTTGACACTCATTCAGCAGAAGATAGAACTCCGGGGAAGACTCCCCAACAAAAATGGGGGAAATGAAAGCTTTTTTCTTCATTCTTTCTAAAATACATTTTTCAGTGAAACAGATGGAATATGGATATTTAGCCTGTGCATTTTTTATCGTATTCCCACACCAAAATCCATCCCCATTATAATTTCATTATCCAAGTGCAACCATAACTAAAAATTTCTTCCCGTCATAAAAAATAAAAATCCTCCTCGCTGGCTGCTACCTCAAGATTTGATTTACTCGTTGTCAAAAAGGGGATGAGTGCAAGTTGCACTTCATGTGAGGTAAAGAAAGCTGTGTAATTTGATTAGTTTGTTGGTTTCGGTAGCCATCCTCATCTACCGACCATATAGCCCAAACCTTATACGGAGAGAGGGAGAGGAGTGAGGATGATCATCCTTCCTTTACCACACACGATTCCCAAAACCACACCAGTCCCACCGAAGTAATTAGTTTTCAAGATAAATGATTTTTCTCTAAGGATGGATATGGCTGATGTTGTTGATGATGGTGATTTTTTGTTATTCCCATCAAATATCAAATCATATATAAAGCCAGGTAAATATAGATGATTGAATTGAAATGCCTTTTTCCCTTAAATCAAGCCAGTCAAGGAGAAGAATGAAAGAAAAGGGGGAAAACTAGAATGAAATTAGATGATTAGACGAAACGAGCATCAGAGTGGAGCAGTTGGGGACGGATGAGAATAAAAAAGCCAAAAGTTCAGTGTACTTTCAAGTGCTGTATTATCACCATCAACCATCATCACCATTCCATATACCACCACCACCACCCTGGAAAAAAAGAAAGCCAATAAAAATCCTACAGGAAGAGGATAAAATATAGGAAAAGGATTTTCCCCTACTTATATATATCTTCAAACCTTTTAAAAAAGTAGTAGTGAGTGGGATCCACGTGGTAAAAGCTAATAATATATAAAATTGTATATCTATTTAAGGCTTAATATAGGCCATTATCTCTAGATATAACATTAGCCAATCGACAATTTCGGGAGTGCAAGTTTTTTCCAGTTGGGGATGGTAGTTTAGAGAACCGTTCCAATTCCAATAAATTTATTAGTATTCTTTTGACTCACATACATTGGGAATGAAATGGAATGGGAGAAAGAGTGGATGGAAGAGTCTGGTCGGCTCAAAATCAAAACTCGCCTTCTCCCACATCCCATCCTATACTACTTGCTCCCATTTACAGTTTCATTTTCGACCACTTTTTGACTGTACTTTTTTTATCATTTGAAATTGAAAAGGAAAAAAAAGGCACATTAACTATGATCATCATCATCAGCTCACATCCCTCTCACATCACCACCACCATTTTCTTATTATTGAGCCATATATCTCTCCTCCTTCGAAAAAACGGCAGGGTAGACAGAATGGAGATGGGGGGAATTCTCAATGTGTGATCCTTCTTATATATCTAATACCTGACCCCTTTTTCTATATTTGGCTTCCATATAGATAACATTAACAAGTTGAGTTACAGATGTATGGGCATAAGCACAATTTTTCTGTTAAGCTTTTTTTGGGGGCGAGACGTGGTGGGGGGCTCATCCAAGTGTGAAATATCGTGAGAAAAGTGAATGTGTGTCAGAATGAAAAATCTTCCAGATTAATTTTCTTATTATTACGCTAATCCCATAGATATAGGTATAACTAGTGGGAGAGAAGTTCAAGATTCCTATAACAAAGTATTTACCTCAGTCACTCACCTTCCCCATTCAATCCCGACCCAAACCCCAAAGCCTGTGTAAAGTAAAGTGGGAGAGAAGAGTGAAAAAAAGAAAGAGAGAGAGAGAGAAAATGAGCTTAAATATTATTATTATTATGATTATGAGTAAACCTCGTTTTCCCCAGTAATTTTTTTTCCTTGGAGAAAGCAGGAGAGAGAAAGGCGAATGAGTGAGTGAGTGAATGCATTTCATTATCTAGCTTCATTTTTTACATTTTTTTCTCTTCTGGGCTCTTCTCCTCTCGTCTCCTGTCTTGTCTGGGTTGGTGGTGTATGAGTATGAATGAGCATCATTATACCTGGAGCCAGTGGAACTCTCCGTCCTGCACAGAGAGGAAAAAATATATTTTTCTTCTGGCTTGTTTGAGGAGGAAAGAGTGAAAGGAAGAGTTGAAGGGAACGAAAATTGCTTGCCACTTTACTTATTATATAGGTACTACTTCTATAGGCTCTCTAGTGTCTTGCTGGTGGTGATGGTGGTGAAATGTTTGAATAAATGAAAGAAAAAAATGGAAGAGAAAAATTCTCCATAGTCCTTATCCATTCTTTTCTGAAAATTGTGAGCAAATACAGGCCTGTAAATGCAATGCAACTCGTCTTCCTCTTCTAAAATTGTTCTTGATGATGTTTGAGAGAAAGGGAAAATAAAGAAAGGCAAATCTAAAACGTTACTTAAGAATATGCATAGAAGAAGTGCTAAAAAAAGCTCAATTCCCTCAAAAATTCTAACCAGACAAGGGAAAATGATTTTGAGAAAGAAAAAGTGAAAGTATTCTGCTGTCTTGTCTGTCTTGGCTCATTTTAGTTGAAGTGTCTGTACAAGGGCATTACTCCAGCCAGGCACTCAAACTCATCGCTAGGTTCATGTTTGTATATTATTACGGAGCTTGTCAGACAGGCTCCTTAAGAGAAAGTCCATATTCATATTCCTTTCAGTTTCAGTTTTGGCTTATTTGCACTTTCACCACCCAAAATGTAAAATGTGTACTGTACATTTACAAAGCAGGATTGATGAAGGAGCTAATATAATGTAATAAGTTTTTTGTCTTCCCGAAGTGCGAAAAATTCCCAGCGATACTTTCAATGTTTCCATTGTCTGTTATAATTTTGCTGCGTTTTGTCTTGCCTGGAAACATTGGTTTGACATTTCCCATTATTCTCCAGTTTGTTCAACCCTGAAAGGATTTTTTTTTTCGCTAAGCTTTTCTAGAATTTGTACATCCGCCCAATTGCGTGGGAATATTTTCATGTGGGAGATGATTAGCACGATGGAAATAGTTGAAAAAACGGGCATGAAAGCAGACAACGGCACTTTGCAAACCTGCCAACATAAATCAAATTTATTATGTATGGCTAAAAGTGCAAGGATGCTCAGCAGCTCCTGTTGAATTCCACTTCGATGATGAAGTAAAGGCGACTAAAAATGAATTTGCAAGTATTTTTTTTAAACAAAAGGCATGTAAAATTCAATGTCAGTCATGCACTATATGTAACAAAATACATTAATTAAGTTAATGGACGATGACCAGACCATTCGCCCTATCTGTCACTTTCTTCACTGCAGTTGCCCAAGTCATTGTACTCAGCGTCAGTGCAGGTTAGATCTACTTGCAAGTTTCAAGTTTACAACGATCCATGGCATGGGTCGGTCGTCGGTCTCCTCCTTTGATGAGTTTCGTTTATTTATCCGCCCATTACATGCATCCATTGACTGCTGAAGAAGATTAAAAGCTCTCATCGCCTCCTTCACAGATCTTCATTGAGTTTGTGTTTGTATCCAGAAGCTCGATATCACTTGCTTAACTATCCAGTCCACACTGTGGGTGACTACCGATGATATGGATTGGGTTTGATTTTACTTTATGTGAATTTTATGCTGATTTCTCACCCATCCTACTTTAAAAAATACATAAAGTTACACCACCGTCAACATCACAACAGAATCTATTTTAATGTGCCACTGTTCAATGTTTGATGTTTGGATTGAATCTGTAAAAAAACACCGTCCATGCGTCTCCGTCTCCATTGCCATTCATTCAAGTTTCCAGAGTCTCGATCGTGAGTAGTAGCTCAAAACCTAGTCTTGATCAGATAGATTCGGAGGATGATATTTCCCTAATCAAGTGATTCATGACATAATGGCTCAGTCAGTCGTCACAAAGACGGCCGAGGAGAGAGATGGAAGGGAGAAAACAGTTCAATTCCATTTTGTGCACTTCAATCCCAATCCCATCTCAGTTCGTATCCGCCTTCATCACATCCCATCACGACTGAATGGCAACGAGAAACATGCTTTCTGTGTGGAAAATTTATTCTCTGCATTTTAGATGCATCAATGAATCTTTCATTCCAGGATATAGATCGAGCGGAGATAGAGAAAAGATATACAGATATAAGTAGGAAGGAAGGAAATAGAAAATAGGGGCTGGTTGGTTTGTTGAGCTATTAGTCAGTTTACACAATTTGCCAGAAGCATTCTGCTCTCACCAGAGGAAAATTGGGTGCACATTGCAAAAAACGCATTGCTTATCCAACCCCAGTATAAAGATAAAATACAAAGTATTATCTTTGGATGCTTGGAATTGGGATTGAGAAGATGGAGATAGAATAAAGTTTATCATTTTGGTCGCCCTTAGGCAACTCCCAAGAATATATGGGGTGATGCTCGCCTTATTTAGACAGTTTCATTTTAGTTGGGTTGGGATGACGGGATGTTGCCAACAATGCGATGTGTATATTTCCATGATCATTTAACAACTTCCCACCCTACTTCTGTCACAAGCTATTATATACATTCACAGGAGGGAAATTAAATACGAAGAAACCCGCTTCGTTTCACCCTTTCCAGAATTACTTTAAGTTGTCATTCCCATGAACAAGTGGGGGAAAGGATGGGCCGGAGGCAGTCCTTAAAGAACCTAATTTAAATAAGGTTAAAGACACACGTGTTGTCTTTTGTTTGTTTTGTATATCGTCATCGTCTTTGTTGCTGGCTACAAGCAATTAAATGAAGTAGGGATGTTCTGTAGACCAAAGGGTATTTTCTTGAAGAAGCTCATTTGACATTTTCTCCCATTTGAAATGTTTGACTGTTCCCAAATTTTAACAGACGTCATGTCAGTTTGTGTCCCCTCTTAAAACTAATATCATGTTAGCTACTTCTCTTGATGTCAGTTGTCAACTCCTTAATTAAACAAAAAAAAACTTGACAAGTGTGTCATCATCATCAACAGTCATTAATACATCGTCAGTCCCACCGTATCAATATCGAATATCGATACAAGTCGTTACTGAAAGTGGTAGGCTTGTCGATGAGCTCATTTACAACATGGTAAAAGGGATCCTGCTTGTTTAATATTTAATGTGACCCAATCCTCTTGCCTCATTTCATTTCATTAGTAAAAAAATATGTCCTTTCACTGACTGTGAGAGAGCTTCTGGGTATGAATCCTTATCCCAAACTGATACAGGTTCTTGTAAAGTGCTGACGATAATAATTACGATCATTTGTCATTCCATCCATATTTACATTCATTTCATTAAAAACATCGTGTCTCTCTCGTCAACTGCATCAATCTGTTTTCCTCCATAAAAATATTTACTTTACAGCAAGCTGCATTACTAGCTAACATCTAACTGCAAGGTAAAAAAATCTACTCTGATTAGTATCATTTCATTAACAACTGCAAAAACTGGGAACATAAAAAACCCATGCAATGTTCATGTAATGAATTGAGATGAGCCATGAGAGTAACAAGCACTGTTCAACAACATCGATTTTTGGTTTAGGTAAGCTTATCTCCAGCCCAGTCCAGGAGGAACCTGCTGAAATCCACTCCACCTATTTGCTTTGATAAAAACAACAGTTGTTTATTTACTGAGGATGAGCAGGATGACAACTACAACTCCAACTGTAGCGGCCAAACTGCAGTGGGAATCAAAAATGGGAGGCTTATGTTCTTTTGGGTCTCTGCAATGCACTCGATAACAATTTCATTATATGCCTAGAAATGGCCATTGCAATGCTCATGGAAATGTCAAAATTTGTCTACTGGGCATCAACAGGAAGGATAAAGGCACCTGCACCACGATAAAGGACGGCATAAATGCATAATACAAATAAAATATGCATGCGACACTTTCCACCATTCCAACCGAATATTTTCTCCCGAAATGTTTGTTGTTATTACATATACAGAATTTGCGTTTGCTAGTTTACTTTTGGTAACATCAACAGCATAAAACTGACTATGAAACTAATAATATCATATCATGTCATACAGCTTTATTATGATATGATATGATATTCCGGGGAAAGATTTTCGGCCGCAAGGGATGAGGAGATGAATGAGTTGGAATGTTTTCGGGATCCTCAGTATCACCAGTAACCGCCACAATAATTATCATTATTTCATTTCATACATAGGATGAGCTCTAATAGATGAGTGAGTGGGTGTATTATATGCCATGTCTGTGTCCTATCTTTCTCTCTTTCTGTTTGTTAGTATTATTGTTTTGGTTGGACGAGCTCACTCATCGTCAGTCCTCTCCTTCTCTCTCAACTTTTCCCTTCCACTTTCACATTTTAGGCATATTCAAATGGCACTGGTCTGGTCTCTCCTCTCCGTATATAATGTCTGATCCTTGTAATTCCCATCATTATTATTATCCTCATCAACATCAGCATCATCATCATCAAAGCAAAAGCAAATAAGTATCATCCTCCTCTCCACTATCTCTAGTTGACTGGCTTCTGCTCTCCAGTTCATCACATGTAGAGATTCCCCATCCAAAATGATTGTGATTACTCCAGATTCACATGAGAAAATCACTCCCTTTGACTTCCAGTTTAGTTTAGACTGGGTTGGGTTGGGAAATGAAGGACTTTCAAATGTTGTGAAAGAACTCTCTGAATCCGAGCATATCATATCAGCTTCATCATCTTTGTCTAAATAACCCGTCCTCATTTGTCTTCCATGTATATTTAGTTACAAAGATGAAAATATCCAGTTCTAAAATAGAAATAATTCCCCCGTATTCCAACCAAACCAGATCATGACCATCCAGGAGTGAGCAGGCCAGGGCCAAACCAAGCCATCAGGAAAATTTTTTAAAGAAAGGATGAAAGGAATCATGCTTATTTAAAGGGCCATTCACACACTCAACCCATTCCTTTCTCTAATTTTTCAACTGACGTAAATGGATAATGTAATCATATCTCTCTTCTTGTTCCCCGTAATGTAACTAATAATCTTCCCCCTGTAAAAATAATTTGTCAAGCATCACCATTCATAACAACATAACTATATATAATCTTTCTCTCACATTGAGTGTGTGAGCACCTACTAATTATCATAATATGCCCTGGATCCTTCCATTCCATATCTAAATCTAGAAAAGATTTGACTTTTACGGGATTATCTCTCCCCTTCCCTCGTCCTGCACAATTTTATTCTCTCAATCGATCCATCATCATTATTAGAGCTGGCTATTCATCTAAAGAAGCGATTTTCTCGCTCTGAAATAGACTAGACACCATCTTAGGCCCACTTTTACAGTGGAACTCCATTTATGTATGGGAGCGGAAGGAGCCAATATGTCGGTGGAAGGAGTAATAAAAAACAATAAATATTTCAGGTCATCCATCCCATATCATATCATATCATAAGTATATATTTCCCCCTATAGATTTGTGGTTTGGTTTGGTTTGGTATTGTGGCTTCTTCAATATATCTTTCCCTAAACTTGTTTTTTTTTACCACACGACTCATGAAGTTACGACGGAGAAGAAAGAGGTAATTGATACCTTCCCAAGTCCGTCCCCACACATGTGTTTATAAAATGTCAGTAAAATGCTCATGATTCATTATCGCTCCTATCACCCTTGTGAAAGCCCAGCCAGATATAGCGCTTTTAAATCTGTCTGCATGACTTTTTCAAAGAAAAGAAGTCTTGAGAGGAAGATAAGATGAGAGAAGCCGTTGTTTCAGTTAATCGTTAAAAATCAGAGGAAGAAAAAATCTTCAAGATGATGATGATCATCATCAGAATCGTCGTTATCGCCGAAGTCAAAACCAAAGTGGCCACATGTACTCACTTCTGAGATATCAGAGCGCAACGCATGTTCACTAATGAAATGAGTGGTTTGTCTTGGTTTTCAGAAGGGAGATATTTAGAAATGTAGAAATGAGATGAGTCAAAGTCAAAAAGTTTAGAGAAGAGGAAATATGCTTATATTCAATTGGTCCTTTTGCCTCTTGACTGAAAGTAGTTGACTGCCGAGTGCCCTGCGTAGAACTCTTTTAAGAGTACGTTTGGTTTTGAGAAGGGTAAGTAAGTGGGAATATATGTTAGCCTTGGATGGAATCACACAAACATACATACAGAATCTTTTAAAAAGTGATTACAAGAGAGATATTGAAAAAAGGATGAAGTGAGCATTTTCGGAGGAAGAAGGGTGCCATCATCACCATCATCATCACCAGCCAAAAGTAAATGCACGTTTTGAAATTTTTCAATTCACTAAAAAACCGATGAGGACTAATAATGCAAATGCTCTATCTAGTCAAGATGAATGCATATTAGGCTACGGCGGTATTTTTTCAAGCTCTAAAAAGAATTCATTGGAAGTTTGGAGTAACCTCACTTTGACTTTTGACTTCCATCCCCATCCCATGCATGTTATTATGCATATGAGTATTATATGATGATGAGACTGATAATGATGAATATGAATATCCCATATACCCAGCGAGAGAGAGATCCTTTTACTTGATGGATCCGGCTTCTTTGATAATTACAAGAGGTGTACCTCTTTAATTAGTTGAAAGGAATGAAAGGAAAAAAATAATGTGATGCCGAAAAAGGGAGAGATGAAGAGGGGAAGAGATGTGGCGGAGGGGAGAAGAGAGATGAATATTTTTTTGTTCAACTGTGAAATTACTTAATTCATTGCAGATGATCGTAGATTTTTAAGAGAGGAAGAAAAGGAAAGATTGTTTGAACATTTTACAAAGATGGTGGGATAGATGGGGGATGATGATGATGGATTCAGCCTCATTTGTTTATTTATGAATGTGAATTCCAGTAAGGCACAGATATTCATACGAAACTGTCGCAATAAATAAAAGTATTGTCTAATGATTCACTTGTCAAGATCAATTTTAATGAGCATGCTCTCGTCATCAAACATCATCATCGTCATCACCATCATGGCAAAACTGCCATAAATCCTATTAGCTAAATTGGTGGCATGACATGCAAGGACCTTGTAAAAACAAAGCGGATATGCATTAAATAATGAATTCCTCTTTAATTAGCTAATCTCATCGACAACATTACTTAATATGAGCTCTCTTTCTCTCGTCGCCAGTATTCCAGGAAGAGTATGAAAGAAAGCGGAAACAAAATGGAATTGCTCACAAAAGCAAGCCCAGCTCGGTACCCAGCCCAGGCTGGCAATGGCAATATTATATGCATCAGCTATCACATATCGCATTACATACTCAATTACGATAGTAAAACTAGATAATAATTTTGCTAGTATAGTAAAAGCTTGTTCGGTAAACAACGTAAACTACTCTCCGAAACTGGGGAGTACAGAACCCAAGCTGGTTTTATTATGCCATTGTGGTAGTTGAAATGGGATGCAACACACACATTCATTATATCCCTCTTGTTTGGGTTCTGCTCTGAAAAGCACGGAAATGAGCGGCAATGCACCAGTGGCCCCCGCCATTAATACCGTTACTGCGTTACTATTATGTATTCATTACATGGTCATCGTCGTCATCATATCGTCATGGACTGGTTCGGCAGGAGCGTAGTAAAAGAGCAATCCGGTTCCAAATTGTGTTGTTCCATCGTCCCTCCGCTGTTGTGTGACCAATCTGATATTCCAAAAGAAAAATTCGTTGTCGCGTTTCCAGGCTCTATTTTTGTCCATGGTCCCCGCTACAATCTCTGGGAAGTTTTGGACTTGGACTCTCCAGCATATACATTGTAGCCAAGTATAATGCTCTATTATTATTATTACTAATGGCGGAATTGAAGTGGCATACGTGAAGAAGCTCATATAAGTTGAATGAAGCTTGGATATGGATGCTATATGTTGGCTCAAGCTCGTTCAGTTTGCTTTCTCCGGAGAAAATCATGAAATGCAAGGAGTCACAATCACAGCCCAGCGGTAATCATTTAGGAGGAATATCGTAGCATTGGCATTGCTACGGCTGCTGATTTTTTTTTACAACAGTGCACATTTCCTCCTCCAAGGTTTGTATAATGTTGGACGAGGCTGGAATATAAAATATATTTTTTCCAAGAGAAAATTTCATTTCACAGCCGACGGCTACACTGGCATAACTACATTTCGGTACAATTGCATATTGCGTATGGATGGGATGGGGATGGGAAAGTCAAGGAAGTTGTATGTTCGCATTTCCCTATCTGACTCATTCAATTCTGGAAGAGCCAAGAGCCGACGACCCAACCGATCTGGGAACTGGCTGTTGTATTCTCATTCTTATTATTCCCCGATGGAGAATGGGAAGTTTCTTATCTTGGAAGAAAAATCAACTCCTTAAATATATTCAGTATATCATATCATATATAAGAAGAGGATGTATTTCCGTTACAGAATGTTCTTTTACATAGCTCAGAGCTAAAACGGAGTAAACATTATAATTCTACAATCTTTAACTTCATGTTTTTGTTTTGGGGCTGAAAACTGACTTGGCTTGGTTGGATTGGAGTGAGAGCAACACTTTTGGGTTGCCGTTTTGGGAATTATTTTCTTTTCTGATTATTTTGGAGAAGAAAACGAGAGGGTTAAACCGTTAAGATATAGACTATGTGCAATGCATTGCATGCCCAGGCAGATCAAAATAGTAGGAAAAGGGTGAATACGTAAGTGAGTGGGTGAAGTGAAATGAAATGAATGAATGCAAAACATGTTCCCTGCTCCTCTCCAAATCATTTGACTTGTGGGCTTTTAAAGAGTGTAATGTAATGTAATGCGAGGAATGGCTGGTTTTTTGGTTTTGCTTTCTTCTGGGGTGTTTTTCAAATGAATAATTTGTTTTTTTGTGGGGATGATTCGTGGTGGGATATGATATGAATGGAGCTGGGTGAGCCTTCTGGATCCTACTAACCTCTTGTGGGTTTACTGAGGTGAGAAAGATGTATTTGAAGATGAAGATGGGGAAGGGAAGTGAAGTCAAGAGGAAAAATGGTCCGATGGGGTCAGATTTCCTGACAACCCAGTGCAGTCTGCTTTGCTCCCTTTTGTTTCTGACTCCATTTTTTGTAAAAAAACGAGTCAGAAACAAAAGAGAAAGAAGTGGTAGTTGAGTTGAGGTAGATGAGATGAGGATGAGGCTGAAGATGATATGATGATGATGCTGCTGCAGCAACGTGAATAAGTTATAAGAAAGTAATGGCTTTCAATTCTCTGAAAAAAAGGTTTTGCAGAGGAAGGATGATTTCCACCTATTTTCCTTAATGAAGGGCCTTTTCTTCTACTTGTGTGCTCACTCACTTACTTACCCATTATTAAATTGAAGTATAGCATAAGTCTGCTCAGCCAGAGATTCTGTTCCTGCATTATATGTATTGTTGTCTGAGGAAGACTGTTGTGAGTTAAGCCCCCTTTTCATTTAAAAATCCACTTGAGGCTAGAAAAGGATCCGATCTCTTAAATTTCATTACCTTTCATTTTCTTACCTACCTGTCTTGTCTTCCATTCACTCGCGTAAGACATCTCTCTCCCTCGTCTTCTCCTAAGGCTTATTATGTCTTAGGTGGAGTGGGTTAGTGAGTGGCTGGCTTGGCTTGGCTAGGTTGTCCTGTGGCTGCCTTAGAAAAACAATACGTTTTATCTCCCTTTTCTTCTATTTTTCGATATGAGCATACCTAATATAATATTATGTACAAAGGTGCTAAAAGGTCTTGAGTCAGTAATACCTGTAATTATTTCACAGGGAGACAGCCAGGGTTCTTTTTTTCTGCCCTTTCCACTAGCCACCACACCACTCACTCCACAAGACATCATCCGATTGAATCCTCTTGTGATTTTTTCTCCTCTGTGCCTCGCTCCTTCTCGGAAGTATGGAATAATAAAGCACTAAATTTTAAGCAAATTACTAGTTTAGTTTAGTTTGAGAGATATTCTTCATTTTATCCAGTCACACCAAAAACCAAAGAGCCAAAAATAATTCTTTCCAAGTATAACATGGCTGCATGCTTACTTTTAGATACTCCATCCAGTCGTAATATTTAATGAGCCTTTAAATGTTAGTTCTCTAGCTTTAGCGTATAAAGCAACCACTCATCCTCCTTATTACTATTCATAGCTCTCGAATTTAAAATTCAAAATAATAAAAGCTCTTATTCCAGCCAGTTTATGGGGATAATGACGGACTCCATGACGGGAGAGAGGAGTAGGGGCTGTTGAATAAAGTTGTTTTGCTGCGGTCTTATGGTCTTGCGGTGAGTCAAAGTGAGAGCTGCTTGCTGAGAAGTCGGTTTCTTTATATTAAAAGCTGTGTTGGGTAAAGGTATAACTATGCTTATATGCTACATGCAGACCTATATGTAAACCGCACCTACTTAAATACAAATATCCATTGCAAAATCATAAAACAAAGCCGATAAATACACAAGAGAGGAAAGCACACCTAGACACAGCCATTAATTTAATCACATGCTGGGTTTTAACTCTTTTACTCACTCCCCGGTACAATATGTCAGCGTGGTTCGTAGTCCTAGTCAATGAAGAGTGTTTCCTAATCCACCCAAAAACACATACAAAAATAAAAATGTACATAAGCAAAAACTCACTTGGAGAAAATTATATCCGGGGGCTTATGTACTTCCACTGTGAAATGTGAATTGAATTCCATTATGCTTATAGCATATTTATGTCCCGAGTCCCATTAATATATTCTATGACCAGGGCAACCCATGGAGCTTAAACGGATCATAAAGCTTAATGCTATTTCCACCTATGGGTTGCCACCCAGGATGAATAAGGAGAAAAAATTACATATTTTTTATATTATTTTGACCCAATTTAAAAAGCTTAAAAAGCTTATAAAGCTTAATTTCCCGACATGGAGCTTTGAAGCTTAATTGGAGCTTAATTTTGCAAAATCGAGCCAAATTTTCGGAAAATGAAGCTTGATTGTGGAAAAAATGCCATTTTAGTAAAATTTTGACAAAATTTGAAAAAAATGTTCTTTAAATTTACATTTTCCGATTGGAAAATATAATTACTCCCAAATGAAATCGGTTATTATCGCTTCATTGCTACGTATTTTCAAGTTTTTTTTCTTCTGTATTGAAAAACACATTTTCCAAAATTAGTCTAATTTTGCTCAATTGCTTAAATACGCATCAAATTTGATAAAGCTTAAAAAGCTTAATTTTTGAAACCTTGGAGCTTAAAACTCCGATTCTTGAAGCTTAATTTGGGTTGCCCTGTCTATGACGATGTTGGTGATGGGCCGAACCGAACCAAGAGCTATTATATTATTACGATTACTATGCGGTTGTTGCTTTTCGAAATTATCCGGTAAAGTACCCCGTCTCTCTTTACAGGTGTTGCTTGAAACGGAGAAGAAAGCAAGGTAAAACAGCGGAGGGTATAGTATAGTATTCCATCATCCTATCATCAACTGTGAGAATCCCCTGTCATTAAATTGGGAAAAGCTGTATTTTTCTAGAGGACATGAAATGAATGAATATAATGCGCCATGCCATAATAATGGCTTTTTATTGGAGTATTTGGTATATCGAGAAAAATGCCGATGTACTCATGCAATCCGTTGTTGACAGTTCGTCTCACCCGCTTTTTGCGTAATACCTATGGATATGTGTAATAGATAATGTTATATGACGAATGAGCGAGTTCCGGACGGCACGAGATGTCAATCAAACTTAACTTCAGCTCTGGCATTCCGTGTCCCTGCATTCTGCAAAAAAAGTGACGGTTTGTTGTTGCTGGCTTTAAGAAATAAGGAATATGATGGGAAAGGCACGCGTGTGCATTCCATTTTTTAAAACATTGAAAAGTGAAAGTGACATTTGTAAAATGACATGATCACCGTCATCATCATATCACCATCGTCAGTTTTGAGTAGCCAGCTCCATCCCTACTGCTTATAAAACTTTAAGTTGGCACTTTCCACGAAAGAAAGCATTTATCTTCGCGGTGGTATTCGCCATTTTCCAAGCTATTATGGCAATAACATGTTTATAAAATTGTTTAAAGCCTGGAAAGGTAAATGTAATGATATGCTTATGTAATGCTCCCTCCCCCGGTGCATGGCTCATTGTCATCATCATCATCATCATATTTACTACTGTTACATCTCACTCAAAATGCCACTTTTGACTAAAACCAAAGAAAAAATTCCTCCTTTTTTAGACCTCAACCACACACGCATACCCCAACACAGCGTGAGCTTCAACTTGAGTTTAAAAAAAAGTAAAAATGACTTTAATGTGATATGATGTGATGTGAAGTGAGTGAATGGGGCTACATGGCCACTCTTCAAAAATAAGACATACAAGTTGGAAGGACGGAATGAAAAGAGAATTTTTTGTTAACTTTTCGAAACATGGCATATAACTTTTTAGATGTTCAGGTAAGGTATGAAAAAAATGAGTAAAAGTTGCAAGTGGATATTAAAACGTTTTAAAAAGGGTACTCAAGGACAAGCATGTATGAAAAAAATGTATGGAAATTGAGATATGAAAGGAGGAAGTTGGGAATTATACTGGATAGGGAAAGGACAAAACAGAATGGAGATGTTTTAATGTACTTAAAGAAAGCACCGGGAAAAAAGCTGACAGTCATTCCACTTAAGTTTCATTCTTCACTTATCAATTTTGCACTACCACCAGTTTTCTTACTTCTTCTCCCAGAGAGAAAGGATAACACGTGGTTTATGATATGTAGTTATATATGTCGTTTGCTATCTCATCTCTCTATCCTCATCCCAGTCATCCCCCTGTTGAAAACTTTCTCTTTGATATAAGTGAACTGGAAAAAAGAGGACTTCCTTCCGTCTTGTTCATTTTGCCAGGGTTCCCAACACTTGTTAAAGTTGTTTCAAGTTTGGGGAATCTTCTCCTTGTACTAACGGAAGGAGAAAGCCGTGAAATGCTAGAAAAACTCTTGAGACAAAATGGATTTCCTCTGTTGGTTTTTCTTTCCCGGCCACATATAGCTCCTGTCCTCTCTCCTATCCTATATCCCTTCGGAGTCTAGAACATTTCGGTTGGGTCGGGTGAGTGTAATGTAGCTCAAACTGGGAATGTCTTTAGAGAGGGAGAGAGAGGGAAAACTCTGGAAAGTTGTGTAATTCCTCTGTGTATGTCTGTGTCTATGTCAAGTTCAAAAAAAGATCTCTCCCTGGAAAAGGCTGCAACTGGAACTGGAAAGATATTTTTTTATTTTCACTTCAGCCTTCTTAAACTTAACACTTTTCCCCACACGGCTCAGCCCAGTCGGCATCTGTGAAGGAGGAAGGAGGAGGAGGTGGAGTGTTTCTTCGCACTTTAAAAAAGTAAAATGAAATAGTACATCCAACATAACATTGGCTCTACTTAAGCTGCATCAAACTTATATTTTATATTTATATCTGAATGCAATGGTCTGGTAATGGACCAAGAACGGGATGAAGGTCCTTTCCTAAATAAATAGCTTTATATGATGATAAAAAAATATGCAGTTTTAGATTCATATAAGCGTGGGTAATGCAGAAGCGCATTAAAAGAGTTACATCATCTGGAGAAGTGCACCAAGACATTTTATTCATAAAGCCATGAATTATTTGATTTGCACTTGGGAAAATATTTTTCCTTCCGAGTGTGCCATATGAAAGGGAAAGAAAAGGATGCAGTGGATGCAGTAGAAGTACAAGGCTAATTCCCTAATTCGTATTGAATGCGTATCGGCCGTTCGTTCCATCTCATATGAATTCAGGATGGATTTTATTTGTCAAGTTTTTCCTTCCATAACTTTTCCCATCCATAGTAGTTGAGGGAATAACTAATGCGGTTCACATATAGGCTTAGTTTATATTTGCATTATGCACTTCCTTTTCCTCATCCCACATGTGTGAATTTGGTGGAAATCGGAAGGGTTGGAAAAATTTACTTATGCTCACAAACAATCATATTTTCACAAAGAGGATCAGGCTAGTTAGCCTAAATGGATTAGGAATTTTCTTTCCTCCTTTGTGAGGGTGACAAAGAACCGTCAGTCAGGATCTTCTATTTTTCTACTTTGAAAAACGAAAACCATTGACAAGGGTGATGATGTTCAGAGAGCGATAATGATGGTATTAAAAGTGGGGTTGGCGTTGGCAGGCAGTGGGTATAGGAAAATATAAACATTGAGTACGTGTCCTGCTCCATTCTGTTCTGTTGCTTACCTTTCTACACACATGCGGGAACCCTCAATGTTTATAATGAAAAGAGTTGTATTATTGTAACTTTGATAAAATCGAAAGTTGAACAATGTTGCACTTGGGATCGGGATTGAGAGCAAGTGGAAAGTCCTATATACATCCGTGCCAAACTGATCAGATCACAGACGCATTGTTCAGGATCATTTACACTAATGCGGATATTTTTTCCATTCCTTTCAATACTGATAAAGCGATAAAAAATCAATACGACTGGCTCAGTCTCCAGCAATCCAATGTGATGAAATGCGTGGATCTGATAAAAAAGCTATAAAAATGCGTAGTGCACACATACGTAATACATTAGACGTGTGAGAGTGAGAGTGAACCTCATTCCGATATAAGCTGAATTGGAGTAGGAGCCATAGCCAAAGCCAACTTATCTTTGAGAATTGGCAGATATTGCAGTAAAATGGTGGAAGGGAATTGGATCGGAAAAATAGAAAGCATAAGCATTTCCGATTTTTGGTGCATGCACTCTCCATCGCACTCATTCTAATACATAAATGGAATATATGATGAGATGAAGCTTGTTTTCCAACAGTTTGTTCGTTGAAGTGTATATTACCCAATTGTCCATTTTCTATTGGAAATGGAAGTCTAAATGGGATCTGTATTAAAAATAGGATGATGCTCTTGCCCTAACGTGGCCATTGTTTCCTCTCCTCTCGGTTCACTGTTTACCCGTTTGTGAAGGTCGAAAGGGTTTCCATTCAATGTAGAAGTGATATTCTTACCAAGTCTGGTGGATTTCATTCTCCTGAATTTTTATTGCATTCTTGAAACATGTCGTTTGACTTTTATGATGAAAAGTATACAATACAACACAACAGTGAAAGGAAAAGGAAGATGATGATTCCTCCTACTTCATCCATCCATGCACAATTCAGAACTGTTAATATTTTTTATTAGAATGGACTTCTGAACAAAAGGATGAGGAAGAAGAGCATTGGGAAACATCCCATTCCACATTTTCATTTTAAACTCTCCTCGGAAATGAGAAAGGGAAGCCGTTGTTGACGGGGAAATATTCATTTTTATTGAAGAGGAGCACGAAATGACGAAATAATGTGGTGGATGCTCTCTCTCCTCTTGCTCATCTTCTTCAGTTCTTCCACTGAAGTAATTGTAACTGTGGAATGAGGATATTTACAAATCCAATGTAATGCAGGAAAGAGGAGAAGACTGACTGACTTTGTTTTGATGAGAGGAACGGATTTGTGAAGCCAACTAACTTAACGAATACATTTCATTTTACTTTTTATTTAACTCATCCCCATTTCCCTCATTCCAATTGCATTCTACCACTCTGTTCCAAATGGTCTTTCTATTGACTTGAGAGATAGGGATGTTGATGGAGGAATCTATATAATGCAACTCCATTTCATTTGCTCCTTGTCCGTCCATCCTCTTCATCTTTTGAGGCTCCAAAGCCTTTTGAACTCTTTCGTCGGCATGAACAAAGGAGGAATGCGCTTCACTCTCAGTCATATTATGAAGTATTTAGTCAAGTCAGTAGTCACTGGTCTCCCACTCAAAAGGATTTTTTGTTTGGGGATGGGGGAATCTCCTTATTTCATTTAGTGATGATGATGATGGTGAAGATCATGATGATGACGAAGCATCCATATATATTTGCTATGCATTTGTACTTAAAGTAAATGTTTGGAATTTTGGAAGACAAGACGACAGCTCTCGCACAAATAATGAGCATCCTCGTCACCATCCTCATCATCATGATTAGGGGCCGAGGAAATATGTACTTATGAACCCTGAAATATGTACATATGTATGTGCTTAAAACTAGCCAAAATATGTGCTTAAAAAGCCAAAATATGTACTTAAAATCCTAAAATATGGAGGTAAAATTGAGAAAAAGTCGACGAAACTAAATATTTTTTTCCTTGTGTATACAGAATGAAACGTAATGTAGCAAAAATTTCGAACCCAAGGGCGGCATATATGGCAAAGGAAAGGCCTTCCGACCAAATGTGGGCAATTTTTAAAAAAATCCTAGCATTTTCGAAAATAATTTACCAAAATTTCAGAATTTTAAGTAAAAACATACAAATATGTGGGATAATGGGCAAAATATGTACGCACATATGTAATATGTGCTTAAACCCCGAAATATGTAAAATATGTATTTATAAATTGGTCTCAAAATGCTACTTTCGATGTGGTTCGTGCACATCCGAAAGCTGAGTTTAGTACGACGAAGCACTACAGATATGTAAATACATAGAATCTTGGCCCCTAATCATGATCATCAAGATCATGTCATCAATTTAAAGTGCTCGATGCTCCGTGGCTGCATCTGCAACTGCTGCTTCTTCGTTTTGAAACGAAATTAAGGACAATTTTCTTCCAAGCAAATATGGCTCAACTCCTTTCTGCCTTTTTGATTATTATGCAAATTCATTTTAAAATGGTTGGGCTATGTATGAATATATCCCATCATGCACCAAACCAAACCAATCCAAGTTGATGCTTCAGATGGGGGGAGGAAAGATCCCCAATCCTCATCATCATCGAAAGGAAATGAACATCGCCGTGATTGCATTTCCTTTGGAAATCATAACAGTGTCTGGAAGGAAGAACTGGAGCATTGCATTACGTTACGATTATAACTATGACGGTGATGATGATCATCGTCATCATCGTCTTCGATGATCACCTGCAATATTCACTGGAATGGAATGGAAGTGTTTTTCCAAGCTAAGAGGAAGCAGATTCAGGCAGATTGCATATATAGATATACCTATCTATATTCATATATCCCCATTGGAATATGTGGCTTGCTTGGCTAGTCATTTTCCTCAGTCTTCAGTGCAATTCCATCCGCTCATAAGTTATTGGAAGATGATTTACGCCTCCTGTCAACATAGGCGAGCGGGTTCTGAAGCTCCCATTTCCTTCTCTCCTTCCGCTCCCAAAGCAAATGTCGATATTAGACAAAAAGTTGAGTTTTTGAATCTTCAGTTTTTTCCTCGCCATCCCAATCCACCTGGATGTATTCCAGCTCTCCAATAACCAAACCATCTCTCTCCGTTCCTTAATATCATATCATCTTTCTTGGATATTACCGTCGTTGGATGATTCCCGTCTTTATCGTCATCAGCAGAAAATGAAGGAAGCTGATGATGCTGATCACGATGATGATGAGGAGGAAGCCCGAGAAATATTAGACTTCACTGCGCTCACTTTTTCTTCCAGAGCTCCAGAAAGCTTTCTTGGTGGCTCCTGTCTCAAGATTGAACTTGGTGGACTACCTTCTGCCTATAACTAATGTAGTTGATCATTGAGTAGATGACTATGCCGAGCCGATGATGATGATGAGGATACGGCTCATATGGCTTATTTCGATCTAGCATGGCATGGCAATATTACATTATCTTCACTCGGAAGGAAATAAAGAAGACAAAAAATATTCTCTCATCTCTTCTTCATTTCCAGTCCACTCATTTGGTGCACTCTCTCATCTCATCTCTCCTTGTATGTTCCTCGGCGATGCGATGCGTTGCGATCCCGATCCGATCCTCTTCATTCATTCCACTACTTCATCTTGTCTTCCTCTTCCCATGTTGCAATTGATTTAAAGCCGTGACACGCGAGTGTAAATAATGGCAGGAGGCAACAATATAACAACGTTGTTGTTACTGCAGGAGGAGGGAAAGAGAATGAGGCTTCGCCCCATCTACATCAAATCAGTCAGAACTGGAAGAAAAGTGTAATCTAGACTAGACTGGGAAGGAAAATGTAGGAAGAAAAAGGAACAAAATGGAGAATGGAAGGTGCATCGGATCCATTCTGATCTGATCTATAATAGTTGCAAAGATATAGCATCCAGTGAACAAGAAATAGGAATGTTGAATTGGAGTCGTCCTCAACCTCATCGTCCTTCTCTGTGTACTTTCTGAGCTATCCCTTTCCTCCCATGAGCAGACTTTTCTAAAGAAAGGAGGAGGAAAAGGGATAAGACTCTTCGGAGTAAACGATGCGATCAAGAAAAACCAAAGCAGGATGGATGATCTATTATAGGCACGTGGACAGATTGATACACTACTCTTGAAGGAGGAACTAGAACTAACTACTCCAGGGCCAGGGCCAAGAGACGAAGACGAAAAAAACAAACAAGGAAAGCAAACTGAGAAGCGTGTGCGTAGCGTAACGTAAGCTAACATAAAGCTACGTGTTCGTGTAAATGCTTCTATTTTAGAGATGCCTACAAGGGAAGAAATCCGCTCACAACCATGTTCTCGGGAAAGGAATACCGCACAAATTCATTCAGGAGAGCTATAGCTGTTTTTTACAGGGAAGGGAAAAAAGCATTTTCTTGTTCCTTGATCTGCTGGTGCTCCTCCATCCAGGAGACATTACGTAATCCTAATTTTCCAGCTCCTGCTGCTCCAGCCCAGTAGATAAAATCTTTCCAGAGCAGCTTAAGTCAACGCGTTGTTTCTTTCCCTAAATAAACTCAAGGTAGATGGGAAGA
Organism: Pseudosinella alba; assembly: GCA_034700485.1. Taxonomy (NCBI): domain Eukaryota; kingdom Metazoa; phylum Arthropoda; class Collembola; order Entomobryomorpha; family Entomobryidae; genus Pseudosinella; species Pseudosinella alba. Next base: position 22,891 of record JAQIXQ010000170.1, on the reverse strand, counting down.
CAGTAATGAAGACGTAAAAAAGAGGACCTTCTTCTTTTGCCCTTATCCTGATTGTCAGTGAGTGATTGAGATGTTTTCAGTAATAATTTTCCCGATTGACAATTTATCCCCACTCGGAATCAGCAGGAGGGGCCCGGGCACAAAGATACATTGGCATGTTGGAAGAAGAAACAGGAGCACAATATTAAGCCATTTCTCATTCTCATCAAGGCATCATCAGTTTTATTCTATCTGAATGAAGACATCCAAATAGGAACAATACGACAATCTCCCTCCGCTAAATGGCTATAATAGGAAATTATTATGAATGGGGAAAGGAGTACAAATAACAATACTGCATAATCGTAATAGCTGGTAATAGGAATAATAATAATCGTTTCATCCTCTCTCCAGGTTTCCTCCGAACTGAAATGTATGTACTTATTCAACAGAGAGAGAGAAATTTTGGTGAATCAGATCAGATAATAATATAAGTTTCCTCCTAGAGACTACTTGGAATAGCTGAAGTGGGCAAAATAGGAATGAAAAGGGATATCCCGCAGAGCTATTGAGCACTTGACGAAAATAATGATAATGGTGATGTGATGATGATGAAGTTCATGCATGCATTGCATTGATATCACGATATCACATAATCACACAACAATAACTTAACGAACCGAAAATGAATGGGAGATTGTAACATGAATATGATGGGTTATATGTCTATCTTTATTTGGGGAATAAAGGGTAATTTGAATTTGCTTGGCCTGGTCCATCGTGATGATGATTCGCAGCCCTGTCGTGATTTTAAGTGAAAGAGGCTAAGGTGAATTGAAGCAATCATCCAAGCCTCATGAGTCGTTGTTCTTCCCCGAGCCATGTTCCTCTGGCCCGGGTTGTTCATTGTTTATCGCTTTGTTTGCTAAACTAAATACGACAAGAACAAGACTGTAATAAATATTGGGAATTGGGAGCAGACAGAGACAGAGATAAAAAATCTATATAATACATTTCACCGCTTGGCGTGTGTGCGTTTGTTTATACTCATGTCATTCTTCTCTCTCTCTCTCCCTGATTGTTTGATTCAATATTGCCTACTTCCCATTTTCCCATTTATCATTCATTCCATTACAAAAGTAGCAGAATGGGGCTAGGACTAGGATTATTTATCCATTGTAATCTAGGTTGCCGCGGACGGTCGGAACTGAACCGAAAGTTTAGTGGACTGAACACCGGACTGGATTTATGAATATATTTTAGCTCCTATTTAGCGATTGCTCCTGCTCTTGTCATGATCCTGGAATTCAATCCAATCCACCGCTGCAGTTGAAGGGAATCCGACCAAAAATTAAGGTTGGTTGGAAATATGGAGGAAAAGAACAATGCCATCGCTTGGCTTGGCAAAAGAAATGGAAAGGGAATGTCTATATGGACTTGTTTTCTTAACTAGATCGCATCGCCTTCCTAACAAAACAGATTTTAGCATTTGGTCTGGTAAGTAGAGTAAAAGAAAAAAAAAGAAGAGAAAATAAGGCAAAGCATATCTACCTACCAAGGCATATGTAAGTTAGGAGAAATTGTTGCTATTTTATAGCCAAGACATAATATGCCTAGTATGGGCTTGGTGGAATGACTGTGTGTGTGGAGCAATGCAATACCGTGAGGTAAAGTCATTAATCTTAGTCTGGAAACGAACTCAACTCTATTTATTCCCTCTTGTTGCTTGATGACCCGAAACACAATAATGTCAGACATTTGCAATGCTCTCTGCTCTCCTCCTCCTCAGCCAAGTAGGATTCCTACGAATATGGTGGGTATTTTTAGAGAGGAAATGTAGGAATGTGGATATACTGATGTATCAAAATGTATATACGTTTTATATGTAATTTAGCTATATTATATTATGGATCTTTATAAGATGTATGTATGTATGTCTATATCTCTTTTGTTGAAGGAGCCAAAGCCAAGGACAGTTTTACTTTCTTTTGTCTTTTCCTCCTTATCCACATCCTCCTCTCCAATCCAATTCAAGCTAAGCCAGTAAAGATAGCACGGCACAAGGAAGCAAAGCAACGAAGGAAACGTCCTTCTCTGGAGAGGAAAAGTGTATTTTGTGTTATTAAGGTCCCTGGTGGAATGAACTCCTTGAAAGTGCAAACATTGTTAGTCTTCTCTCTCTGTCTTTCTCTACGCACTGCATTCTATAACAAGTGCATTATTACATCACATCAGTGGAGGAGTTGGAGTTACCATCCATCCACTCCAGTAACATTGCTACTATAGAGCATTTTTTATAACTCTCTCTGACTGAAGTAGTCCTCTTTCCGTGTGACATTCCTCTTTTCTCTCTCCAACTGATGTACTTCCTTCCTCCGTCTTAATAGACTTGGAGAATTGAACTAGTTCCATCCATAAGTCGAATCTCATAAGGGTTTACTCCGAATGAATCTCTCTCCATTTAATACAAAGGAATTCGTTTTCGTTTTTTTCTCCTCGTTTGGAATGAAATGAACAAACTGAGCAAGAGCAAGACAAAATGCGATATAATTTTTATATTTGGGATTTGGTCCGATATACCCCTTTCCATGCAATCCACCCAAGAGTTGGCAAATAGATAAAATGGACATAACGATATATTTTTGCTTGTTTGGGGTCGGGTAGGAGGAAAGCACACAATCAAATGAAGTCAGTGATATAGTCAGCCGACAGACCTAATGCAGACCGGGGAACGATGTGATAACTTTCCCTTCTTGTTCTGATGTGGAATTGCATTATGTCCATACTTATAAACAAATAACAATAGATAGAGACTACAAATCCCATATAATATTGAATTGAACTTGTTTGATTTTTATAGAACAAAATCATTCTCTCTGCTTGTTTTACTGACTGAGATAGGATAGAGGATAGGACAGGACCGGATCGAATCAACTGGAGCAAACTTTTTTCCTCTCACTCTCAGATATAAATACTTTCATTCTGATATGTTTCCATTGTTGCTGGCAAGCTCTATACACGTTTTTGTGCACTGTACATATTTTTTTAACGATCAGAGACTTCATGTTTTTCAACTCTGCTTCCCCTTTGGCCGGTTGTTGGGTGCATTGACCATGATGGGAGGGGACCATGTTCCTTGTCCAAGTATTAAAAAAGGAAGGAAAGGTCCACATGGGGCCTGGCCTCGACTTGACCACTATCACAATAGATAGAATGGCAATGGCTATGCAATGATGACGATGACGACACTTGGCTACTGCTGCTGCTCTATTCTTCGATCCGAGGCGGTTGTAGTCTTGCTGGGTGGATGAACATGACGCTTGGCATTTGATGTCATTTGTTATTACTGGCCCTGCCACTGCCACACAAAAAATGCATTGGTAAAAAGTAAAAATAAAGTTGTCGATTAAGCAGGCTAAAACGGCGATATTGTTATATTTACATCAAAGTACCTCAAAACATCTAATACTGATGCGATGACTCTCGCAATTTCGTTGGTTAATTTTTATTAGACTCGTGTAAGGTTCGTATTAGCAAAGCACTTTTTTTAAAAATTGATTTCCTATTATCCAAGCCAGCTTTTCTTATTAATTCTCGAATTTAGTTTGCTGTTCAACTGTCAAATATTAGCATAATTAAATATCATACATACATTTGCACTATTTTCGCTTGCTGGAATTTTGTATTTTAGCTGGAAATCTTAATTCAAAAAATGCCAGTCAGTTCATAGTCCATACTCCCCGTTTCCTGTACAAGTGCAGTTTTATTGCATTAGCCGAAACTGAACAAATGAATTTGTTGTAAAAAAAATGTGAGTGAATAAAAAGCTACATACCGCATGCAATCCTATAAACTGGGTGAAATTGGATTAAACTGAAAAAACTTTATTGAGAAAAATTATTTCCTTTTGGAAATATTGTCGAAGATAAAGCCTCTGTTATACATACGTTATATCCTCTTTCTAAAAAAAAGTACCGACTCGATGTGAAGGAAAGGTTCCTTCCTACTACCTATCAACAAAGGGAAGTTGTAAAACTGAAATTGGGGTGCATATATTTCAACTTGCTGTTATTGTGAAATATGGGACTCCAGAACAATTTAATTTTCTGCAACAATTCCTAATGATGTATCAACATACTCATAAATCCGCCTTTTGTTAAGCCCAGATGAAAAAAACGGAAAGGGAAACAAAGAATTTGTTAGAATAAAGTTAAGTCATGGGGAAAACCAAGACCAAGAATTTGGCTTCTAGCAGATTTTATTCCCCCGTAATGGAACGATAAAAGAGGAAAAAAGTAGGGCAGAAGTTTCCTCCCTGCTCTCAAGAAATATATCATCCTAGAATCGGTAGATTCCCAACATTGATAATTTTTCTCTGTTGTGTGTGGGTATATGTAAGAGCCAGCAGCAGCCAACCCTTTTAGAACATATTTTTATCCATTTAAGGACACGGGAATTGACAACTTCTTTACAAAGGAAAATGTCAAATGTCAGGGAACAAAAAAATCCAAAAATGTTTTTATTACTCCCATCGCCCATGTAAATTCTCCACTGAAATAAGAGCAATCAGGTAAAAGGACGGGGGGAATGAAAGCTGCTTTCAATTCTTCATTTATCTCTTTAAAATATTTTTGTCCTCCGCTTGTTTCTGTGCCTGTTCCCTTCCCTCCCGTAAAGGAATGCCGGCATGGGCATGCCGATGATATGTCTCTCGCCGCTGTTGTGTTGTTGTCCTTGTCGTATCCCCCAAACTGCGAAATAACTTAGGATGAAGATATCTTCCTCCATCACCGCCACCACCACCACTCAAACCAACTTCCAGAATATGAGAAGAGAGAAGGAAATTCGTAGCGCTTTTGACTGCTCTGATTGCCCGACCGTTTTTCTGGAATGCGTACTGTGGGAGCTGTTACGGGAGTAGTAACAATAAAACTTTTATCAAGATTAAACCTTGAACCAGAAAAAAAACACGAGCTATTTTCCTGAATGAAACATGAAGGAACAAAGCGGCTTATAGGTAACTATACCTAGATATTCCAAAACTACCGACACATACGAAGGAAAAGCAACAATCTCGAGAAATATTCTAGATCCGAGAAGAGAGAAGATTCTACAAAAGAGGGGAAAATGACTCTTCATCTCATCTCATCTAGCCCGGAATAAAACTACTTAAGAAAAAGTTTTTCTTCCTCGAGTTTTTTTTGGAAAGGGGTAAAAATTAAGATTGCTGGCTTGGCTTGGTTTTGGCTTGAGCTTTTGCTCGCCCTCTTTTCCTTGTTTCTACTTTACTTACACCTTATTTTATTAAATAACTTGTTCCCTTTCCTCCTCAAACTTGGTGTGGTCTGGTCTATCGTGATCTTCTTATTTCCAGAAAAAAATATTTTTCTTTTTCATCCTAAAAAAGAAACTTTTTCTGGGGTAGGACTAGGACCACTCCGTATGAGTCCTACTACATGGGGACCCAGAATAATAAAAACTAACTTTGTCACAATTAAATCAATTCCAAGAGCTATGCTTTATTTCTCCTGCTGGTGACTACTGTGCAGCAAGCAGTAAAAATCTAGATAAAATGGGCACAAGTACCGTTCAATTGCAATATTGCATTGTTGCTCCTCCTCATACTCTATCCATGTTATATGGTCTTATTCTATTCCTTCGGCAAGGGGAAATAAAAAGAGAGGAATGAGAGGATAAATGAGTGAAACTCTGTCATTTCAGGTTGAATGAGAAAGCAATGATCTTTGAACTATTACGACATAAATCAGTGTTGGCATGTGTGTGTGCTTGTGCTCTAAGGACGCATATATTTTGTATGAAAAAAGTCAAGTCACAAGAAATTATCTGTGTGTGTGGTGGGCTGAGTAGGGGTACACTCCAGTTTTTGGGGTAAAATTGGAGCCACACACCACGACACGACACGGACAACAAAATGTCTCTTTAGTTTTCTCATCTTTCTTAAAAACACGAAGGGAACATCTTTTTTTTCTCTGTTTAAAAAATCCACTTTACTCACAACTATCTATTAAAATGGAATATACTTATTTTTGCTCCGAGACAATTTTGATCCGTATATTACATTAGATTCCCTCTCCCATGCCATGACATGGCTGTTGTGTAGTCGTCAGTTTAGATTTGGTTAGATGTTGTACCATAGCCGTGGTGAAAGACTTCCAGTAAGAAAGAGATCTCCTTCTGGGAGGAGAAGGAGGACCCGAAGCTGTCTAAATAGTATAATAATAATACAATTTAATGCGGAATGAGCTTCCTTCCCCACCATCACTCTTTTTATGAAGTCTTGCTTCGTTGACTGGCTTCCTTCACGTTCCCTACTAGTAGCTTCCTCCCTATTTTTCCTCCGCTTTGTTGTGGAGCCTCATTCCCTTTATTTTCTCATTTTCTCTCAAGAAAAAAAGAAGACTTTCATGGACATGCACACACCATCTTATCATCATCATATTGCTAGTCCCGTAAAGCAGCAATTCTCGTATCGTGTAGCCCATCCCAACCATCTGTAAATACAAATATTACCGTTATATTCATAAAGGGATGAAATGAGTTGAGAGTGGGAAGAAGCCCATATATAAATATAAATACTTACTTTGTTATGTTCACTCAATCCTGTCATATAGACATAGTCGTAGTCATTGTGACAAGTATTTTACCGCATCTTCCCGTGTACAACTCTATCAGTGTGACGGTATCCTTAACTCTCAGACTCAAGCTCAGGTTAGATTTTTTTCATTTCTTTCCTTCCTTTTCCATTCTAGGAAATAGTTATGTCCTCCTCATTGTTGGTTCCGTGATATTCCCAATCGTATTTTATCTATTTTTGGGACAACAACGCTTGGAACCAACCGGTATGGGATGGGGTACTTTCACTGGAATATTCGACTACAACTAGGGATATGTCTATGGCTATTTTCAATTCCATTCCGGTGAATGGCTTCTGTGCATGAATTGACTAGACCAGGACAAGGACGAGATATCTAAATCTAATAGATAGAACGAGAAGGGAACAGAAAACGCATTTTTCTTGAAAACTTATTTTTATGTAATACTGGTTCAAACTACGGAACCAACAACCCAAGACAAAATTATAAGACAGTGGGCATTTGTATGGAGTAGGGTAATAACAGGGAAGAAAATAAATAGTAAAGACGGAGAGGTATTTTATGCATCCCTTGGTCCAGTCAGTCAATTCCAGATTAGATGGGAAGTCGGCAGGGAAGAAGAAATCAGGAGTTGGACGGTGCTGGTCATTCGGTCGATAATTCTGACTTCAAATTGAATTTATTTCATTTTGTTCCGCATCACCAATGCAGTGAATGAGCAACCATGCAGTTAAATTATAGTCGTGTGCTATTATTAGGAACCCGGAGGAGGGAGTGGATTTGTAGACGGTGGATAAGACTTTTCCCCAATTTGGAATAGCCGTTTCACTTATGTATTAAGCTTTCACCCCCTAGTCTGCTTCCGATTGTTTCTTATCTTGACCAAAAGTGAATTGAAAGGGAAGAAAACCTCATCTTTATCCGGGACTTTATCTCCACCATATAGAAAGGAAATGATTACAGAAGATGAGTTCATAAAGATGAGATGACGCTTACATGTACAAAATAGTAGAAATAAATAGCAAACAAAATACGACTAGCATATTTTTGAGAAGTTTTGGGCACTGTGTGTCAATTAATTCTTTGGAATGGGTATATTTTTTCCACAGAATAAATTAAGGGTCGACGCCAAAAAGATTTTTTTTTGTATTTCATGTGCTTATTATTAATTCTAGGTTGGGACGAAGTGTGTTTTGTATTACACGAATTAAATAATGATACAACCTGACGACAAGCCCAAAAGGCCAATGAAAACAAAAAATTGTCCGTTAAAATCATCATCATCATCATCGGCCATTTACTTACACGTCCTGTTGGTTACGTCATTACCAGACATTTCGACCGGGTCGATTTGAATTTGTTTGTCATGTCCATACCTTTTCTATATGTATATATAGCTGTTTGTCTAGCTACCTTGATAATGATAGTCATATGTAAATATTACGATTAAAATTAGTAATATTCCAGCCAGCAAGGTATAATCTTAAGTGTAAAAAGGGAAAGTGTTCATTATTGAGTAAATCATTATTATTTCAATACGGAATCAAACATGTCGGTCTAGCTTCACAATTCAGAAGTAATCATAAAGTATTATGCAGGCGAAAAGAATTTCTCCGACCCCTCCTCCCTCAGCCGTACAAAATGATTTCAACTTTCTCCCAATATGTAGTATTATTAATGCCTTGTTCCTGAAGTATTGTTATTCTCCTTCCCATTTTATTTTGCACCCACGACTACTCATTCCCTTCCCATCCTATCCCAATAAATTCAAAGAGGGAATGGCTTGCCATTACAATAAAAACCTGAGATATAAAAAGGCTAGGTGGATGCAACTGCACTTTGTTCCAAATAACAATTCTCATTTCTTCACATAAAAATCCTACCAAAGGTACAGCAGTGCAAATATATTGTCAATCAGAAATCCGGAAGGAAAGAACCGATTACGTCAAGGGTTGTCATTCAAACGAAATGCTGAAATTTTGGTCTGCTCTTTAGTAGGATTTTCCATTGTAAAAATCAAAGGAAACATCACTACGCACAAGAGTTTATTGAGACGGGACCCTCCCCTTGTTCAAATCTCTAAATTCATGATGATTCCGGTCCCGTTGATGCTGCTGATTATAACCGAAAACTCTCTATTCCATCAATGCACCCTTCCTTGTCTTCTTCCAAACCAAACATTATTATCAGGGAAGGAAAAGTTTCTCTATTTGGTTAGAATTCCCAACTCTTTTTCTGATCTTTCATCGACTCTCCAGTCATTAACAAGGGAAAATTATTATCCTTTTGCTTGACTTGTTCCATCCACCACCACGATCGCATCTCTTTCCCCTTTCATCTGCAAACATCTGAAGAAGATGGAAAAAAAAATCTAAAAAATATTTACAAGTTGCAGGTTTACATGCAAACTGCACTTCCCACATACAAAATCTTTCCTATTCCTTTTCTCACCAACGATCTGTACGCCAAGCCAAGTCTAGAAGCTCAGAAGAACACAGTTTAGAAATCATTAGTGCAACATGTACATAATAAATGAATAGGCGGAAGAACAAGGGAGTCAGTCATTGAGATATATGTTATATATGCTGGAATTATGGAGTAGGCACAGATATATTTATACATGCCCAGAGATTGCTTCTCCCATCTCATGATGCCATCGCATTGTATCGGAACATGTATATAAAGCTGTCATTATGCCTCCAAGTCTTGAACCCGTGTTTCCATTTCATTCCTCCACAACCAGCCAAAGATTGTATTATTGATCCGTCGGATTTTTAACGAATTTTTCTTCCCTGTAAACAAAAGGGATTTGGGAAATGAGTGCTAGTCGAATTCAGAGGAAAAAATCGAAGATGGCTAAGGCTTAGATATAGACATTCGTGGAAAGGAAAGATAAAATACTAGGGCCTAGGGGAAAATCATGCATTTTGTGGATGAGCTGAGCAAATGTTTAGTTTAAACAATATTCCTTTTTCCATTCATCTCTCCTTCCCAGAGTGTGTTTGGACAAGCGGGGGAATTTTTTTCTCCCCGCATGCCGGATTCTGCTGAAACAAAAGTTGGTAAATTAGTGGTGATGTGTTGAATGAAATAAAAAATTAACAGAGGAAGGAATCCTATTAATCCAGAGGGAAGTAAATATATTAGGAGTAAGCTTATATGCATAATATGTTCCCCGAATTTTATGCGAAGTTCGCCCCTGCCTCTGCCCCTCTCCTTTCGTTTTGGCTAAATTATACGCATAATCTGACTGCTACATTACATGCACAAATACGCTGGATTGGATTGGGTTGGGCTGGGGGAATAACGGCTGAAGTTGAAGTTTCTGCCAGTGAATTTTATGATGTATGTTGCGTGGTCGTTTTAATTACGAGAAATTTCCTTCAATCACTGCGCTCCCATATTAATATTCTGGATATGTGGCGAGCGTGTAAGCTTTAAATACTTTCCCATTACTTTATATTCCCATTGCATGTCACGCATTTTAATATTATCCCGGTTTTTATTATACTGACTCCAGGATTCAAATATGATGATAATGATCATATTGTGATCTAGATGTTGAGGAGAAAGCTGGTAAGCCCGGGTTTCATTAAGCCGCAACGAATTCATTGTGCGTTAGTTAACACAAATGTTGTGAACTCAACCCAACTCAAGTTTACCGTATGTAGCCAAGCTAGATAGCTTTCAGGTATTAAGAATCGATAAGCTGCTGCCCGGTGTGCGGAAAATATAATTCATTTCAGTTTCATGGAAATATTCAGTTGGCCGTGTGCAGCCTGCAGTCGGTTGTATATATTTGGGAATTGTAGTTCTAATCGACCACTCCATGAGAATGCACTCGTTTGCTTTCCCTCAGCTCATGTATGTATTTTTGCTGGGAGGTGTTTTCCTCCTCTCAAGGTAAATAAATAAATAGGCACCTGGGCTACATTGCATCATATTGTGTGCGAAGGACTCATCTGCTCTTCTCCAAAAATAAATACGCTGCACTTTCACCCTCCAAATGGGAAAGACACACATGAACTGAAAATCCCTTATTTGGCGATAGTTAGGGTGGTGGTGGTGATGATGATGATGATGCCAGCTAACGATAACGATAACCAAAAAAAACATGTTGAAGTTGCACACGTGAAGAAAGGGAAAAGAAAACAAAAATCAACATTATTCCTTTCTCCGTTCCCGGAGAAAGCGCACAAAAGTAAATAGAGAGAAAGGAGCTTGTAGAGAATATCAAACAAAGGAGGAAGACGTGCACAATGTGCTATGAAAAGGGCAGAGTGCTCTTTACTCAAGACCTACCACCACCACCACCTTCTTGCCTACCTCTGTGTGATTCTGGCCACTACTCTTCCTACCACCACCATTCATCCCGTCACCACCACCACCACAGAAATTTTCTTAAGAAAATGAGAAAGCAAACTATTTACATTAAAATCGGATTGCTTTCCTCCTCTTTTCCCTGCCTTTATTACTTCCTCTTCTAGTCAAGGATGAAAGTTCAGGGGAGGCATGTGTCTACCTTGTTCCGATACCGTCTCATCTTATGGCAAAAAAATACCCTAACCATCTTCATCATCGCTTGGTATACTGTACGCACGTATTATTATTATATTTATCATCAGTGTTCTTGTTTAAAGTGGTGGTGGTGGTTGTACTATTTATACGTGCTTTCTCCTTTTAAGGAGGACGTTGTTCTGAAATGGAATTATTTCGAAGAGAGCTAGAGTTCTGTCTTTTATTTCGCAATATTGAAGGAGGGGGGAAAGGTCGTTGTGGTTTAAGGAGACGACGTGCTTGGTAGTAAACAAGGCTTTTGTTGGAGTAATAATAATGTTGTACATTAATGTAATTATCATTCCCTAATATCCTTTCCATTCATTCATGGAGTGGAGTCCTTCCTCTTTCCCTTCTTTTCACTTTCACCGTTTATTTCCCTCGTTGACTTGGCAGTTCCATTGGAGCACAATATGTCTATATGGCTATGTGCTTTCCCCTCCTGCCCTTCCCCTTCCTTGTTGTTCCTGCTGATGTTTTATTTTTGGGGTTTTTGGCTCCAAGGCAGAATAAATTTCTCAGCCTGAAATATTGTTTCTATTTACCAACCAGCTCTCCCTTGAAAGGATATGGGAATAGAGAGAGAGTCTATTTTAACCGTACAAAAGTTGGCGACCAAGTCCATGTCCAGGAAGCTATAAGCTGCTGTGTGGAGTTGTGGAGTAAATGCGTGCAACAAAGTTTACGACGATACTAACAAGAAAGGAAATTACCTTTTCATAACGAAATCAGAGCAAAGTAGTGGAATTATGGGAAGGGGAAATGAGCCACACATATGAATACAATTACAAAATACTTTTAATGGCACATGTGCTGACTGACTTTGTGAGTGGATGAATATGATGGGGGGCTTTTATTATATCTTCATTATTATTTGGATATTGCCATTTCCGAGCTAATAATATGGCATTATTATGTAATAATAATAAGGATAGTGTAAATGACTGAGATTGAAATGGTCATCATCAGCTATTAGTCGACTAGAACGGTTTGTTTTCGCAGAAGGAGTTAAAGCGTCATAGATTTTTAAATGTACTTTTGTTTTCCTTAAATATTTTTACAAGGGAAAAAGAAAACATTTTAAGCTTTTGTAAAGAAACGGAAGCGAGAGCGGCTTCTTTTTTAACCGTAAAGTAATCCCAAACGTCTTCAATAGCTGGAAGCCATTAAATCCCCGGGATCACTTGGGAAGAACACGGCATCACGCCAGTCATCAATAGAATAATATCGGGGATAGGATGGCAGGATGCCGATGCCGCGTTGTTAGTACAGATGTGGTGGTTGATAATGATGGTGATGAGATGAGGGTGACGACGGCACGAGCTACTCTACTACAAATACCTTTAGCCAAGCCAAGTCAAACCAAACCAAGCCAGTCATTCTGAAGATCCTAGAAGCTTTCTACTTTCATACACAAACAAGTGCCAAATGTGAACGAAAGCCAAAGCCAAGGCACATCCACAAGCGAGCTTTTACTGTACGGAGCGTGTTTGGTTTGGGCTTTGGTAGAGCACTTTTTTTCTCCCAGCATAAACAAACGGGATCGACCCAAAAGTAGAAAGGAGTCGATCAAAGTAGTGTGGTGTGAAAGCCAAAACATTCCCTGAGGGTGGATAAACTCATATCGAGAGGGAATTGAAAGCAGATGTAAACGTGGTAGCTTTAATTGTCCCGATAGAGGTTGAAGAGTGGAATCTTTATGTTATTATGAATCAGATAGTACCAACAAGAAATATATGGGCGTCATTTCATGTGAATAATCAAATTTATTTTATACAATTTCTTTCGAATTTTTGTATATTGCAAGCACAAACTGGCATCAAATGAGGTTATTTTATGACATTACGGCACATTCCTACTTTCACCTGATAAATGGGTGCACACATGTCTCTAAGAATATATCATGTCAGAGTATACTAATACTAAAACGAGGTGGCAATGGCCAAAGATTACTTTTTGCACAATATTACATTCACAGTATATCTTTTATGTTCATTGTCTCCGGCTACGCCCGGTGAGGACGACGGAAGTATGCCTGGTTGAATCCCAGACTCTAGACACTATCGAGATAATAAAAGTGAGTAAGATTTGGAACGGCGGCCTCCAATAGATATGACATTGCATAAGAACTACAATGTCCTATGCAGAATGTCTGCCATCCTTTTTGCAATTCAATGGAAATATCCGGAGAAAAAATCATATCTTTGTTTCGATTGCTTTTCCAATATATTTTCCATCGCTCGATCTTTAGCATCTGGTCATGAACACAAAAAATATACATACCGACATAAGTTTAGTTTAAAAAAAGAAGCCATTCAAGCATATGCCTATGTCTAGTGTGGTGACATGCCATGCTCCAAGATCCTTGTCAAAAAATTACCATCGCCATTTCCCCCATTGCATTGTCTTTAACATTTCCTAAGAAAACCTTTCTTCTGAATGAAGCAAAGCAAACCACTGCGCTGTTAATAATGGCAATAGCTTCAACGTGTCACATACATCGTTCCCTTTCAGTTTCTATTGTTTTCCATTCAATGTATAGATCTTTCCATTTTACACAAACGAAAACCAATAATTTCCTGTGGAAAAGATACACAAAGAAATTGCATTTACGGGTGAAATCATTTTCATTCTTGCAATTTTCACGAGATAAAAAACCAAAATCGAACTGTTCAAGGGTGCAGCATATCCGTACGTGCTTAGAAGGAATCATGGAGATAATCCCGAATCCTTATTATATCCATTCCATCCTATAACAAACACATTCAAAGATATAGCCACATATACCCTCTGATAAGATCTATTTAAAAAAAAAAAAAAGAGAAAACCCAAAATTCGTATTTCTGGATATTCCTGGAATAAGGGCCATCCATACTGTGCACGTGTCATGTGGTTAAAAAACAAAGTTGTTCAAGAGCCCTTGTCTCTGGTTGTCGGGAATATTTTTTTCGTTAAAAAAATCTTCAAGTGCTTTCCCCATTTTACCAACCGCACCACTACTCAATCTGAAGGGAAGGATATATTTTACTTTCACTTTATTTTTTCCTTTCGTAGTATTGAAAGCAAAAGTTGTAACCTTTTTAAAACACGTGTATCTATGCACAAAATATATTTCCGTTTCATAGACAAAAAAAATCGGTACAGCTTTAACAAGCTAGTCGGAAGGAGATTCGCATTAACAACAAGCAACTTTTTTTCTTCTGGGAAGTGGAAGGAGTGAAGTAAAATGTAACGGACAAGAGTAGACAAGGAGAAAAAATCCAGTAACCACATGCTGTTAACCAATCTATGTAAAATGTATGGACATCATTCTTCCCTGTCTTTCCCGCTTTCTTTGAGAGTTGTTGGGTTTCCTTCGTCGATGAAAGCGAAATTCGACGGGAGGCTCTGCGGAGTAAAGACAAGGAAAGGAAGTTAAAAGATTTACAAGGTATCTTGCTGAATTGAAGCGAAAGCGAATACATTTTTTTGCGTATCGTGGATCTGCTTGGACTGAAGTGGACAAATATATTACCGACCACGAGTTCAGCTTGGAAAATTTATTCATTTAAATAACATTTGAATCTTTAGTAAATCATGGCCAGGCAAGTGCTGGTAAATAAATATTTTCGAATTCTTCAATATTCCAATATTCACAACTGATGATTTTATTTAAGAATGAATCATAAATAGTTTTTGGCAATCAGCGTAATAAATGTGAATTCTTTACTTCATACCTCAAGGTGGCGCATAATAAAACAGCTTATTCGAAAAAGATATGAATTCCTAAATAATAAAAAGGAATCATAAAGATCATAAGCATCAGCATTCTCCCTTCTCCCTCCATTTTATTGTCAGCTATTTTCCCGAAATCTTATCCTTCCCATAAAATATTTTTGCTTTTTTATTACAATCACAATCCCTATTATTATTATTTACCCAACTCGGTGAAAGGTGTATGGCTTACTCGGAGAGACAATACCAATGCCAACGGTCGCATACCGCAGCGTGTGTACCACTCACGCATAATAACACATCGCGAGAATCTCCCTCCTTATCATATCATGTCATATTTACTACGACATCCATTCCATTATTTCATTCCACTTTCACATCTTCTCTCAAGAAGGCTTTCTTTATTTTTCCAAAGAGCAAAAACAAATGTTACCCAGCCCCCGAAATAGCGAAAACGGTTTTAGCGACAAAATAGTAATGACAATAAAGTAGTAAAACATCAGCAGAAGCAAGGAGATATGTATGGAGTGTGGAGCAGCAAGTGTTCCACGTAAGAAGCAAAAAATCTCTCAAAAATACTATCTTTTGGAATAGAATGATACTCAAGTGTTTGGCCTGCTCCTCCTAGCTCTGTTCTGTGTCTTGAGTTGTGATGATAGGATGGGCCAGTGAATAAAGATAAATAAAGTGTGGGGGAGAAAACCGGGAGAAATATGATGGCGGCTAAAGGTCCTTATTACTGAGTGATCCTCGACGAATAAAAATAGAAAGGTCTTAGGTATGGGTCGCATGGTACATATAATTCCATTTCCATTTCTTTCGTCGTATGAATATTATTGCAAAAAGATGGAACAAGTGATCCTGCTGACGCTGATCATGATAATGATGCTAGTGTAGGGAGCGGTGAAGTATGAACGGGGAAAAGGGCTCATTTTCCCTGTCGTTGAAAGCCCCCTTCCTCTGCAAAATATATCGCATCACATATCCTTCCCCATCTCATGTCCCAGGTTATTGTATGAAGCATGAAAGGGTAGAGAGCAGAGAGCAGATGGAGAAAGCGCAACATTTTTTTAGTAAGATTAACAATAAAAAATTTGCTAAGAAATGGAGAAAGTATGAAGGATAGACAAGGTTGGGCTAGGATCCTTCTTTTTTATTTCCTTCCCTCTCACTCAAGTGCCTTGTTCGTTTCCCATGTAGTACTCCTTGGCTAAAGATAAGTGAAAGGAAGAAATGTTCACATTTATCCTTATGGAAGATATAAAATACACTTGCCTCACGAATAAGTTCTATCTATGCTGAAGTGATTGTAACACAAATATAATGAAAGCATCCATATGGTTTCCTCTCTCTTCTCGCATATCATTGTCTTTTTCTCTCAATCTCAAGCAAACCTGGCTCGGCCATAATATTCAAGGAAGCGAGAAGAAAGCGAAGGAGAAATCATGATCTTGCTTTACTGCTTTAAATGTAAAATGAAGAGAGGAGAAATCTCATAATTTCCCCCAGCTAAAGAACAATGGTCTGAAAAGTAGACAGATAGTAAACAATGAGATGAGGAGCGTATTAAACTGGAACAGGTTTATGTAGAAATGAGGCTTTATGTCCTGGGTTGCTGGAATGGAATGGAACACGGTGAAAATCAGAGAAATATCTGCCTTCCTCCTTCTGAACTCAAGCTCTAGAACCGGAGCTTTTACTTTGGAGCTGGAGAAAATATGTTTTGGTTATGTACGGGGTGGAACGGAAGGAGCGGATGTGTTTATGGATGCTCTTCATATACTCCCTACCTTTAAATTAGATTGTTTGGGAGGAAGAAGGGAACCACGGACCGGGATCGGAAAGATTTAACAATATATTTGGCATTATATCTGGTGAGCTGGTACGTGTACACATATGTTCCACCAATTCCCCGGTATTTGATTCACTTTCTGTAACTATATTAGACTGAAGCGGAGGAGAAAGGAAGGGAAGGACAGGACAAGCTGTCCTGACAATAAGACCAGGACCTGGAAAAGACCAGCCCGACCAAGCCATGCTATGTCATGCCATGATAATCATGATCATGATGACAATGACAATGATTCAGTTAAACTAGTCAGAAAAAGGAGCTAGCCAATTTTATATCCCAATCCAACCAACCCGGTTGTATAGCTTTTAGTTTGATGGGGAGAATAGGAAAGTGGAGAGAAGAAAAGTCGGCTATGAAAAGGACAATAAAGTTGTGTAAAGGATTATCCTTTTATAGTCATTTCATTGATGATAGGAGGAGGAAGCCCAACCAGAGAGAGAGAAGGAGAAAGCCCCCGATATCATTTCCTTGGAAAGTCATCAAAGGAGAATAATCCATGCATTTAAAATGTTTAAAGGCTCTAGAGGGAGAAACTTGAATGCAAGCCCCGTTTCCTATTAAGTATTATGCATGCGTTAAATAAAAGAGCTTTCTTCCTTCCGAATAACCGAACCGAAGTATAAGTTGTGTGTGTAGTTCAAGAAAATGGTAAGAAAATGCTTATCTAAATGTGAATCAAATGCTCGTTTTTATATCATTTAACTTCCCTCCTACATGTCTATCACAGGATTTTTTTGTTGTGTCAAGATTAAAGTTTCAAGGGGAAGGGAAGAAGAGAAAAAAATGGAGAAAAGAGCAGGAGCAAGACACATGCATTGCTACATAGTGACTGTGGTAAGAAACGGAAAGGAATTAATAATGGGGGGAAGGATACATTGCATTTGCATTATTATTTCGGAATTTCCTCAGAGACGACAGGAGGAGTCCCGTTTGCAGTTAGGAAAAGTAAACAGGGAAGGAAACAAGAAATCTTGAAAGATCTACAATACAATCACAATCTACCTGTTCTTATATGTATATTATAGATTAGCTTGGTGCATTTAACTTGTTCTTTATATGCACCTGGAATGAAAAGTACCTCTTTTATACTCTTAATATGTGTGTACTTATATGACTGAAATGAACTTGTTCCGTAACTAGCTTTGGATTTGACTTTGCCATCCACCATTGTAGTAATCGCCTTTTGTTGTTGAGCCACTGTATATTTCGTTCCGTTCCCTTTCATTTATTTGTTGGACATCCCCTCATATACGGGGAGGGAAAGTAATAAGCTGTGGGAATTCTCGAGGAAGTCCAGTGGGAAAGTGGATTGAAGAAAGTGGAAATGCTATTTCTATTTTTGGGAAATAAGTAGAATGAAATACATATACGCTAGGTTCATAGTCATGAAAAGAAAGCTAAACCATGAAAGGGTAGAAATGAGAATGAAGGTTGATTTGAAACTGACTCCCCTCCGTTCTGGCACATGTCATTGTGTCATTTAAAGAAGCTTATCTGATCTTGGATTTTTTCTCTCTACCTGGTCGAGCTCAAGCTAAAACATTATAACTGTCCGACTTTGGAGGGTTGGCTACAGAGATTCATTTACTATTCATTCATCTCTTTGACTAGCATTAGGAATAATTATTATTTTAATATGGAAAAATGGGAAATAGCTTGAAAGCTAAAGAGTAACTAGAGTAAGGCAAAGGCAAGAAACAATATTTGTTTATTTTGTAATGAAAACTTTAACAAAAATAGAAAGGGTGAATGTGAATGGCAGGGGTGGTAAGTAAAGGTTTCATAAAAAGGTCACTCCACACTTTCTTCCGAGGACACGATAGTCGTTGGTAGGAATGACCGGAAGCTGAAGTAATTCAAAATCGGAAGCAGGTGAAAATGAAGAGGAGATATAAAGTTAATGGACTTTTTTATTCATTTTGTCTCAACTCTCCCTCTGATGAATATTTATGCTTTGGAAAGGCAAAGCTAAGTGTAGACGATTGCTTTTAAACCCAGTTCAAAAACGCATTAATTCCTTTGGAGCTCACCAACGATATTGCTAAAAGTCACGTACACAACTGAGAACAAAGTGAAACAGGACTAACCTGATTTGCATATCTGTTTACACGAATTTCCCCACCCTGGTTTTGCTTTATGTGCTTTGAGTACAGCCTTCTAATGTGTCGATGTTTTACCCATTCTTCAATTTTTTTTTTGCTTTTGACTTTACAAAAGGAATTGTTCCGACTCAGGCTCTGACTCGGCTCAAGACGGGGAGATAAGGAAAAGTTATATTCATTTATTTTAATGCTTACCTAAGCAATTAGTCAACAAGCACATTAATTGTGCGTGTCCATTAACCTGATAGTCTGGCTTGGATTTGGAGAGAGTACATTTGTCAAAGGAGAGAAGTCAACAATTCTTTTTATCTTGACTTTTTTTTCTTCTTGGAGGAACGAAAGGAGCTAAAAATTACTCCAGTCATCATCACGATCAAACTTCCTTAACTTTATCTTTCTTGATTATCTAATGGACGACTTCTACACTTTGAAGTTGGTCGTCTACTTACTTCTCTCAAGTTTGTTGAAGATGGAGAAAGTTTGTGTTCATCATTATTTAATTCTAATGGGGTATGTATAATTCTCCTTGAAATAAAATAATATTCAACGGGATAAAACGATGAAAATGCTGAAACTTTTGTAATCTTTAGAATTCGCAGGATTTGCACTTGCGTTTTGCTTTGGTGTGACATTCAAGCTTGAGCCAACATTTCTTACGACTAGTCAACATCATCTGAATACTCATGAACCTAAGCACTTATTTCGAACTCCTATTAAGAAATAAAACATCAGTTGACTGTAAGCTGTAACAATTTTGGTCTTCTAGAAAGATTTGCTAGACCTTATACAAATTTGTAATAAGGAAAAAGAGAAATGGGTTAGTTGTATCAAAATATACGCTATGTAAATAAACATGGGGCCCTTTCCAATGAGTACAAGAATATCGATTTTGATCTTCATCTCGTGCTTGTTGTCACAGTGCGTGGGGCCTAACTTGTCTGTTTTAGGAGGAAGAGTAGTTTCACCCTAATTGAGTGTAATAGAAATAATAGATGAAAGCTATGATGTGATGATTGTGCCGTTTACATGTATTACAAAAGCATACACAAACGAGAAAATCTCAACGTTTTAGATATTCACTGACTAGCTCATGTCATTTCAATTCCGGAAATTAATTGATAGCAAATGACTTAGTGTAAATGGATGACTTTAAGCATGCCTTTTTACATTTTCATAAGGCCATGTTACTTCAACTCTCTAATTCAACTGAAAGACAGTTTCATATTACTTGAAGTTGGAATCACTGTTTATAAGTTAATACTCTGTCTGACGATGTGTGGGATCATCGCAGGGATAAGTTGTTTGACATTTCCGTCTTGTTCATGCTTAACTACAAGCATATCAGCCCAATCATCAGCAAGTTCCCATATTCAACCCTTACGCACATGAGCTCGTACCCATTTGTGACTGTCCTGGACTTTCTTAAATAATTTCATTCCTGTTGTAGTTAGTTGTAATGTCACTGCCCAAACAAGGTATTTTCTGAATTCTCACACTTGGCATTCCACCCGAAGCCAAGATCCAAGTTCAGAAAAAAATGAAATACATAGACTAATGCAGTCAACATAGAAAATGCTCTTATTATTCCCGTGTCATCCAACATTTCCAGCATAATCATCATCATATCAACATCATAAAATCCTCATGGCCCAACCATACTTTTTTATAAGTAAGCATAAGCTTTATTCTCCATCCTGTATCAATTTATCCCAAACCCAAGCCAAGTCTCTCCTTCCATCTGGTTCGGGTCCTGGTGATCCTTGACAATGCAGACATGTCAGGAGGAATCCATTCCCAAAAAATAAATGGATGCAAAAAAGGTGTCATGCTGATACGATATTGCCATAACATATCAACATCGTCGAGGAGTTAAGCCGCTCTCCTTATACCCCATCTTTAAGGAGCATATTTCACGTACGTGTCGGGCCACCGGCATAAGTAAGCTGGTGAGAGATGCCATGATTCTCCTCAACTTGAGCCGAAATCTCCAGTGGAAAGTCAAGAACCACAAAAACCTTCCATCCACTACCACCACCACCACCCACACACCGCATTACATCAAGACACCATCACACCAAAAGTGTTATGAAATGTGATGCGTGTTGTGTGGCTGAAAAAATGCATTTCTCCTGTAATGCCCATGTTCTCTCCTAGCTTACTTACTTACCTTCTATACTTGACTTGAATGAATGGAGAGAAAGGATCAAAAAATGATGATGATGTGATGTGTATAAGAAGGTTCACTTGTGGGCTATCACCATATCATAGTCATCATCATAATCATGATCATCATCCCCATATCATCATGCACGTTACATTATGCACTTTTCTTTTCCTCTCCTTGTGGTCATGTTTTGAAGGGAACACCGAGCTGAATACGATATGGGAAGAATATTATCTTGAAAAGTTGTTGACTTCTCGGGATTCGGTGTTGCCGTCAGCTTTTGACTTTTAAGAAGTGAGGAACGGGGATAAGGATGGAGTAGAGACGAGAGAGAGAATGCGTTATAACGTTAAAAAACCAATATCATCTCATCTCTCCTCACCACATCATCATATTATCCATATTGCACTCCCTCACATGATGGCTCTTCTAGGTCCTGATGCGGTGGAGCTGGAGAGCGAGAGAGAGCTGGAAGCATTATTCCTGAAAAACGTGTAAAGCCTTGGGACGTGACAAGAAGTCCACTGAATTCTCAACAGCCGTCATCTCCTCCTCATATCATCCTTCTTTTCTCTCCGTCCTGCCACAAACTTTGTGGAGGATCATAGATCATATTCATCCCTTGCCATCATAATGCAATCCTCACTTGGAAACTTCTAGTTTGGTTCATTCATGGCTGGAACTCAACTTCTTAAAATAGGCATTTGCTTTCCTCCATATAAAAGTGTGAGCTTTTTTTGGACTCTTGTCATGTGTGGTGGCTCATTTTTTTAACTGGAAAGAATAGAATAAATGATATGCAGTTTTAAAATCTGAATGCAGCACAATGATCCGTCTTGCTGGGCTTGCTATTTTTTTAACCATATGTATCCCATGATGACGGGAATATGGAGATCGATACAGGGAAAAATGTATAAAAAAATGCACTGGATATGTTCCACACTTTTGGTGGCGGTGTTGACTATTGACTTGAGATCTTCCACAAAAGGCATATGTCCTGTGTGAACATTTCGATTTCGTTTTACTTTCTCAATGGAATAGTGCGAGTGCACTTCTTATCTGATCCAATCCAACAATTTCAATTTTTCCCAAGGAAAATGAAGGTTAACAACATCAGCGTTGGATCTGCCTCCTCCATGCAATGAATGAAAGTCAGTAGTCAGTGGCATCTCATCATTTTTCGGAAAGTACATCCATCCTCATTTTTTCCCTTTCGCACGCACTATAATATAATATTTCCTCTCCTTAAAAATAGAATATGTCAGGGGATGACATAAAAAAGGAAACTTTTTTGGAACAATTTTCAAGGAGGTCGGTCTCCGCCTTTTCTTGTTATGAAGTTCATCGTTTTGATCATAAGGCTGGGGCTGGGTGTGAGAAGAAGCTCCAGTTTCTGATGGTGGGGAAGAAAGGGAGATGAAAAATCAGCATGATTATCCCAAGTGAAGAGAGTTGTCATCTCATTTTTTAAAGGATTTATATTTTTTCTCTCGTTGTATTCTCCTCCTTTCCCAGAGAAAAAATAAACAGGGTTGATACTGATGTGGGAGGTAAGAAGAGACGGAAACAGCCGTTGGGGCTACCATGCCACTATTGCCGCCGTGTTCTTTTCACTTTTCCGGGTAAACACAGCAACATGATCCAAAAGTATAGCTTCGAGGAAGTCGTATATAGGCTATTATTCAAATGCACAAGGTAGAAAAAAGAGCAAAGAAAGATAGGCATCTTGTGTTAGATCTTCTGTATGTCTATTATATACAAAAGTAGCATCACCGACCCGGTAAATAAGTAAGTGAAAAAAATAGGCTTCCTTTTCGATTTCCCCGTTCACCTTCTTATTACTTTGCGACGAAGTCCGCCAAAGTATTGATGATATGCAGTAAGTCTGTCCGTCTGTGTATCCACACGA
>JAQIXQ010000169.1:0-48138 GCA_034700485.1 Pseudosinella alba | reverse complement strand
TTGAAAGATTAAGAAAAGACGGTTACAACGGTTTCTTCCAAGGAGGACCTCAGGAGGACCTACCTATTATACTACTCAGGAGGTCAAATAATTTTATTTCATTTTACTGTCATACTTGGCATACCCTTAAATTAATAATTTCCCATCATCTGCAAAAAGTGAAAGTTTCCGGTGAAAGCTCCTACCATATAAAAATCATTATAGCAGCTTCCTTTCCCTGAACTACTTTCTCGCTAACTTAATTGAAGAGGAAACTCCATTAAAACCCAGGAGGATGACAGAGACTCCTACTGTCCTCGACGACATAAATGACATGATTCTGGAAGCCTCCGTTCCGGAAGAGTTCCTTAGTCCCGTGTCATTTCAGCTTAACAGAAGATCAGAATATGTGTCCTTTCTCCCACTTTCCCTTCCAATTTCCCTTTCCCACATCATATTATGCATTTCCCACCGCATGTTGGAGAGGGGCAGAGAAAGTCGGCTCCATCCTCCTCCTCCTCCATCTCCCCCAAAAAGTTTCCTTCTTGGGACAAGGCTGAAAGGAAACTGATTTCGGATCAGTCTCATCCTCATCGCCAACCTACGTGATTCGGCCGTGAAGGTTCTCTCAGTCAGAGTGTAAAGAAAATACGCAAATGGGAAGGAAAGGAACACTCTATATCAGAGAATCAGAGATGCATACCTATTACCTCTCCTCTATCCCTATACTTTAGATGAGGATCGGATACTTACTTACGACGTGTGTGGTGGTGAGGATGTGATGACGATGACGATAGTAAAAATGTTGCAGGTAACGTGAAAGACAGGACATGACTATACTCACCAAAACTACTACTGACTCCCCACACAGTGGAGAAATCCATATCAAAGACAAGAGGGCCAAGTCATATTCATATCACATCACATCATCACATATTCCTCCAACATCAGTCCCCACTTCCAAACAGTTCTTTCCATATTCCAATTCCAACAAAAGCTAGCCAACTTCCATATTCCAAAACAAGTCCTAAAAAACTTGTGGAAAGTGAGGGATATGATATGAGATATACATATTTAGAGATATTGCACATAGCTTTCCTTACCTCGGAGCATGATACCTATTTGATGATGGCCATAATAGAACAAAGTTTTAAACTTTATTCCTTCATCCAATAACAGCCACATCAATTTTATCCCTCTCGTGCATCCCATATCAAATTATTACTTACTAGATGGAACTACATACATGTAAGCTTGTTCGATATTTTCCCCTCATCCCTGACTCTTCTGACTATTGTAGAAAAAGACATTCATTTATAGTTTATACTTCATCCTGTACGTTAAGGACTCTACTACTTACTACTTCTACTACTACCCTCCTGCTGCTCCTCCTCCTCCACTTCATACGTAATCGTCATATTGGTCGTATCCTCCTAAATATTCTCGGGCTAACCTGCCCTGACTCCCAATGTTCGCCTCCAACAACTTGAACAACCTTTTTCGCCTTTTCCGTCCGTATCCGTAAAAATACATTTTGAGTACAAAAATCTCCATCTCTCTCCCTTTCCCCTGCCTGTCTCCCCAGCTATATTAGACTTACATTTTATATATTATTCCATTTAGTCCGGGCCATACCATATTCCAACCAAACCAAACTCCGCCGACCCAACTCCTTCTCTCATATTCAGCCTTGCAGCTCTTGATTTTGCTTACGTGCATTATGTATCATGTGTACTTACGGGAGTCACTTTTTATCAGCCCATTTATATCATGTAAGTATATGTATGTGCCCACCAAACTGTAAAGTACAAACAAGGGAAGATGACGATGTTGATCATGATCACGACGATGATGATGGTGATGATGCAACCAGCTCAATATGGGAAGAATGTAGAAGAGAGTGTGTGTGTGGCCTGACTATGGCACTGGCATTCACATTCATTCTATTTCTACGTGATGGCAAAATGGCAAATATAAGTCTGTTCTGTTCTATTCCATTTTATATGTGGTTGGTGGCCCTTCTTCCGTTTACCTATGTACAGCTATCTACACCATTTTACAAGCGAACTGTACAAGTTCACCTTAAAAAACTGGTGGAGGAACATACAGTCTACAGGACTGGCTTGGGAGAAAAAAAATTTGCGAGGGGGTTTTCGTAAGATTTTGGGGAAAAGGATATGAAATTACATGATAATTTTATTAGGTCTTTACGTATCCCTTTAACTTTCACAATTTTACTTGTTGGGGTGCTGTGAGATTTGGCATATGAAATTTCGGAGAAAAACTCCAGAGAAAAAATATCGAAAATTCCTTAGTGTTTTTTAGAAACTCCCCACGTATATACCTCAACATACACTAGAATCCACATCCATCCACACATTTTTCAGGAAAAGCTCAAAAGGAAAAAAAGAATAAGTTAAGTTAGTTCGTGGATGTGGTGGCAATGCCAGAATTACAAAAGTATAGAACTATATAGAAAAATTTCGTCTTGGTCTCTTCCATTCTGTTTCGCGGTCCCTACATTACATGTTCAAAATCTACATTACTTAAATGTAGGTGAAGAGGATGGAAAGGATATAGATGGTTTGGTTGGCTTTGGCTTTGCCTTCGGCTCATGTTGCTGTGCTACATGATGGCTTCCATATACATGTTCGAAAGATGACGGTGACGACGATGTGGATGATGTCCATGTTCAAACTCTTCATATCACCACCACCATTACCATCATTCCTCAAACTCTGAAAATATATATACTTTAAGTAAAGAAAGATATCCTCTCCCTCGCCTCACACTCTCCCAACTTATTTCAAACTCAGAAAGTCAGAGTCAGAAAACAGTATTCAATTCCCAATACAATAGCCTCCCATATATCTCTACAGTCAGTAGTCATCCATGTAGGGAAAGAAGGAGGAAAAAAAGGATCTAGACGAGAGTGTGTTCGAGATAGAGAGAAAAAAGACGTACGTAAATGCTCTCGCTAACTTGCTAATACATAATGTAACATTTCTAATATAGAAAATATGGTGAGGAGATCCTCGAATCATATCAACCTCATCCTTTTTACCAGAATAAATGTATGGAATAGACTATGTAAGAGCAAGACCAACAGACAAAACATAATATAAGCATATCGTCATCACCACCATCATATTCCTATCCTCATCAACCTCATCATCATCCTCATCACCAGCAACATTTTATTTTAGCAAAGGGAACAACTCTTATTCTCCGAGAGAACCACCACCACCACCAAATATAAACCACCTAAAATAATCTTAAAGAGTGAGAGAGAGAGAGAACTCACTATCTTCCCATATCTCAACTAAAGTTAAAAAACTAAAGGCTAAAAGGAATAAAAAAAATCTCTTTCCCCTTTTCATTATAGATCTATAGCCACCACATATAGGTATATTTTATATAGAGAAAAATAGCAAATATGCAATAATAATAATAAAAAAAATAGATGTGGTTGGTAATAATAAAATGATATGATATGTTATGTTATGGTGGAGGAGGTGCTCTTGTGTCTTCTTGTGCATATTATAAAAAGAGTATAATATTTTATGTGTGGAGATTTTTTGGAGTTAAAAGAGGGGAATTTTTTTAGCTGAAAAAGAAAACTGAAATGAAAGGAAAAGAAGGGATTTAGTTTGATCTCCCGAAGAAAAAAAAATTCAGCCAAGCTATATTGCAATTGGAAATTGTACTAGAAATATATAAATAAAATAATACATATTAAAATATACATTTTACCAAGATCAGCACCATCATCATCACCCCCATCAGCATCTTTAACATCAGCACCCTCTCATCATCATCGTCATCCTCATCCCAGCGGAAAAAAATATTAAGACTTGCTTCATATTACACAGAAAGAAATATTTTACCTTGCAAAAAAAAAAAACCAACTTATATTTGCAATAATTTATTATTGATATAAATATATTATATATAGATATCATATTACACCAAGGGGAAAAAATTATTCACAGATTATGCTGAACTGAAACTCTTGGAATCTTGAGTAAAGTGAATAATAATGCGAGAGGGGGAGACATTATTATCGGTACATGGACGAGTTAACTCCTAATAGGATAATGTGTGTGTGGTGATGGTCGTGATATTGAAATGGTTGGGGTGGTGTAAGCCAACCAAAGAGAATAATATATTTAACTGAACAAGAATTAAAACATTATTTCCAAGAAAGAAAAAAATGTGGAGAACTATGCAAAAATTTAAAAATAAAAAGGGATTTTCATAAACATTTTTTTGGCAATACGAAATATACTTCCATGCAAATGCCAATAAGCCAAGTTACTTAACATTTTTAATGTAAAAATATAATCGAGAAGAATAAGAAGAAGGATTTTTTCCCCGAAGAGAAGGACACATTCGTCCCCAAAAAGGATATAATAAATATCAATCCTGATTTGTCACTGGAGCGTCGTATCGGCCAACGAGCATCATTATCATCAGCATCTCCGTTAAATATAATATGAGAAGGTAAATCACTAAATCACATATAAGTAGTGCAAAAAAAATCTATATAAATGTCAGGTCCTTCAGGTTGATAAAGATTATATGATTAGGATTATGATTATAAGATTATGATCAGGGGCCTGCCTGCCAATGTAAAAATATATTTAGCTAAAGATAAGCATTCCTCCGTTCCGTTTGCATGAGATGATATACTGTTTCACAAGAAATAATGTTTTAGGTAGTTAGTTAACTAGTGCTAATATATAATATGAAATGATATAACTTCTTCATCCTCAACAATGCAAAATGCAATACAAGACACCAGCTTGGATTAAAGCAACAATGCGTAATAATGTATTATGCAGCCCTTCACATCCCAACATCTCTTGATCTTTATCCATCATCGACATCTTCGTCTCGTCGCCTTCATCTTAACTACACTTCACTTCTTCATCAGCCCACTTTAATTATTGTGGCGGTGGTTTTTGGTTAATAGTTTAATGGGATGCCGCTTCATACACACTTGGCTTTGGCTTCTCCTCCTAACGCTGATTACCGAGTTGATTACGTTTAAATGTTAAAAATGTGCGTGGGCCAAAGCCAAAAATAAGAGAGATCAGAATTGGACTAGCCCAAGCCATATAGCCAGAGCCCTTAATGTGGTTTCGTTTCATTTTCTTCTTGGTGAGATATTAGTTGATGTGTGCTGGTGGAACTATGAAAGGAAAAATTAACTTTTAGCCGAAAGTAATGATATCATATCACATCAGTGAGCGTGATTATTATTATGTTACATATATATGTTACGGCAATAGGCATGAAATGATGAATAAAAAAAAGTGAGGAGGAGGCAACAACCATATAGCCGCAGCAGCTACCATCAAATATAATAATATCTACTACCATATCACCACCGACCACGGCCCGACCGACCACCATCATTATTATTACTATTATCATCTTTATCAATGTACCATCAATATTGTGTAGAGTAATGTGAGGGAATTAACTACTTACTTTATTACGTTGTATTATTATTCCCCTCAATTGGATTGGGATTGAGGGAGACTAAATTCATGAATTGGGAGGTTTGCTTTTGTTTTTATGTGTGGAAGGATGTACAATAGTAAAATAGTAATAGTTAAATAATGTGAGGATATCTAAATCTACATAAAACTTATTTACATGAATGAGATGAATTGAATAGAAGCTACATGAGCCAAAGCGTTTATATTTTTGGCCAAAATTTTTAATTCAATAATATCATCTCCAAAAAGTATACATGAGCCCAAGTGTGTATCTCAGTCAGGCTCCTTCGTTTTTGGTTGCGCGCAGATAAGCGTAAAAATGTTGGAGTGAGGTAATTATATCTCCATATAATGCTAAAAATGTTTAATAACATTGGGCCACCTTTTCCTCTTACTCTTGGCTCATGATCATGATTATGATCCCTGAGATGAGGATAAATGAAGAAAAAAATATTTCTTAGAAGCCAAGCCAGAGGAGGTGAATTATTAAAAAGTAAAAAAAAAGCCAAAGGCGAAACAATATTTACCTGTGCATATTAAATCACTAAATCAAATCTAACCAACGAAATAACTATTTTTAAGCACAAACATATTATACGGCTCATGTTTATCAATATAGAAAAAAGTTTAAAATGTTCACCAAATAGAAAGAATTAGTTTGGGCGGATTCGCCTATTCTGATGGCAGTTAATCAATGTTTTATGGTAATTACAGTCCATCTTACATATATTAAATCATTCATTGCAATTTAAGCATAAACTATTATTTGGCTAGGTAGAACAAGTTATATAAAAAAAAATAAGCACAGGTAAAGTATTTTAGGTAATTCTGTGGAGGCACTACACTAGGTACATACCCAGTCGCAGAACTAGTTGAAGGGCTATTGATTTACTTTTAATTAAGTCTCAATAAAGTAAAGTGTAGGCAATAATGATACTATTGTTGTGTGTGATTGATTACGGCTAAATTAGGGTTATCGGGGAAAATGGCGACTAGTTCATGAAGATTCTATAAGATTTTGGACGATGTTGATATTGATGATATAGCCACCTATATGAATAGGTGTTGGTTTGGTGTTTGTGCAAATTGAATCCAAATAATTTCAATCAGAAGTAGCAATTTAATTTGGAGCAAATAATAATAATTATTAATTTTGGGATCACATTAAGAATTTTTTTATCCCGTGTGATCCCACCCAATTATGGCCAGTGTGGGCCATGCCACCACCAGGTCGATACGATTACGATCGAGACAGTGAAACGCCAACGGTAAACGATAAACGAAAGGGAAATGAAAGGTGCGTGTGTGGGGGCTTTTATTTGGATGAGTTTTTTGGGCTATATTTATACCTCCATTTATACTACTTATATTTAACTTTGGGAATAACAATTGAATGGGTTAGTTAATAATAATGGCGGAAAATATTTATCGTTATTTTTAGATTTATTTATTTGTACTGAAAAAATTATGCCAATTCTAACGATTTTACTACTTCCTAATAATTTCAACCTACTTGTCTAGTCTAAGTTGGTTTAGGTTAGGGTTGGATTTATTTATGAGTGAAGAAGTCAGTATTCAGGAAGACTAATTAATTTTAGTCAGGTTTGTCCACTCAGCCGTAGTTAAAAATGACACGTTCCCCCGTGAATTACGAATGATTTGTATTGTATGATAATGATTTTATATGTCTATATGGCTGAGAAAGATAAACTTGAAAGATTAAGATTAAGCTATAGCTTCCAAAAAAGGAAGAAAGTTTGAGGAATGAGATGTGACATGACATGAGAGAGACGACGAATATGGCAGAAATAGAAATAAATTAAATGCATGCGTCTATCATTATTTTACTATTTACTATTAATGTTTAAGGATGATCGTGGCTAAGTTTTACAGTTACAGTAATTTTGTTAACCGACCACAGCCAACGTTACTTTTCGTAAGTACATCATGTTAAGTGCAATGGGAAGGACAACTAGTTGAAGATCACAGGACGGGAGAAAACCGTTAAATTTCCTCCAGTTAAAAGTTAAAAAATAATTAATTGTAGTTGAAGTTAATTTCAAACAAAACAAATGGAGTTCTGGAGTACATGAAAAAAAATTGTGAGTGCGCCTGCGGCACG
The DNA here is from genome assembly GCA_034700485.1 of Pseudosinella alba. Classification (NCBI taxonomy): domain Eukaryota; kingdom Metazoa; phylum Arthropoda; class Collembola; order Entomobryomorpha; family Entomobryidae; genus Pseudosinella; species Pseudosinella alba. The sequence goes on along the minus strand of JAQIXQ010000169.1, from coordinate 40,530 downwards.
CACCCATCACCGATAATAAAGGAGGAAAGGATGTGGTGGTGATGTATTCTTTCGGTGTATTCTTTCGGTGATGATGACCTGATTAAAGATTAAAACCATTAAATGATAAGCTGTAGATATGCCGATAACCAACCAAACCTTTTTTTACATACATAATTAGATAAAGATAAGGCTAAATTTCCAAATCCTGATTTCATCAACCTCAGTTCAGTGCTAATTTCTATTCTCATTTACCATCATCATCCTCCCATTATCATTTTGTGGCCTGGTCTGGCCTTTTACTTTTTAGTATGGATCATCCTAAAAAAAAGTGAATGAATCAGTAATTTTGTTTCCCATTATTCCCATGCCATGCCTATAGGTATTAAGATTAGGTATATCCATAAAACATCTTATAATTCTCCTATTATCCCTTCCCGATCGCCCAAATTCCCCTCTCTCCTTGTCCTTTCTCTATAGCCATATCCCATCCCAAATCCCAATTCATTCGATTAGCTCGATCAGGATCAGGATCACTTTACCTGAAAAGGGAACTTTTGTCTTATTTCGTGAAGGATAAAAATGCGTGCTCTGTACGCTCTTGTTTTTTTACACAGATGACTGGGTGTTGATGGAGTTGGAAGATGTGTTTGTGAGTTCATTGAAATTGTGTACTGGATTTTGTGGGATTGTGATTTTACGATTCGATTGCGCCAAAAGTTTTGTTCAAGTTCTTTTGTCTAGATTTTAATTGACTTTAATTAAAATTTACAAGTATTGAGTTCAGACTATTGTAAACAATTATTAAATTGAGATAAACTTACAATAATTAGTTAACTTCCTAGTAAAAATGCTAATTTTAATTTTGTGTTCGTAAGTTGTAAATCAGACACATGTGGACTATTAGAGTAGGTAGGTTGTAGGCGGTGTATTTGTTCATTGGTAATTAAATTAATTATTGTTGTGTAGTTATAAAGGTAGCCTCTGATCTTATAAGATGTTAACTAATGTACAATTAAGGTTTAAGATTTAAGTACTGTTAAAATTGTCAACTTAAAAGGGCATTACCCGGTGACCCGGAGAGGAGGGTGCAGGGGAAGGTTGTTGAAGGTGTCGAATTTTGGGATGTGTCTAATAATTACTAATTAACTAATTATGTTCTCTTTTACTTCCACAGGTAAACCATTCTGACGCTGATTAAGTTGGAGGGAGTGGTGATCATCAGTCATCAGTTGACAGATTTATTGGCTCGGATTGGATTATTGATTGGCTTGTTGGACGATTCCCTCGCGGAGGAACAGGTGAGATTATTAAATTATCGCAATATTTTTTAAACCATCATCATTAATCCTGATTTGGTGGTAGTCAGTAGTAGTAGTGGTTTTAATCTATGATTAGACATTTATTAGAAGTAATTAATTGGTCATTCATTTGCACAACCACAACTGACTACTAAATTAAAACTAATTTAACTTTGAATTACCAAAATCATCCCTTCCCATGTTAACCTCCCAATCACATCATCCCATCATCTCATCACTCCTGACTCCATTAAAAATTAAAGCCTTCTTATTTTCTATTCCCAGAACGGAGAGACGAGAATCAAGGATAAGGAAAGGAAACCGGATTTGGGCAGATCTTTTTTGATGGATGTTTAATGCAGATATGGAGTGGAGTTGACTGTGGAGCTCACACATTAATTATTCATTCAGTGAACCGTTAAAAGCCGAGATCAGAGAGACCATCATCTTCATCATCCACTGCAAAAGTAGTACTTACTAATACTCATCTTTATGAACGTCACGTGCGTGTGGTAAGGAGGACAAGTATAAATTGTATTATATTTTATAATTGTTGAAAAATTAGCCCTTTGGACTAATCTAATTTTGACTCGATTTAATGATTGGGTCCCTAAAAGTTATATCTTATTTTTTCTTCTGATTTCCTATTTATTCTAGATTCCAATTGAAGATTTGAATTGAGAAGGTGTTAATTCCTCAGGAAGGAGCTAATTCCAGTCCAGTTGTGGTGAAGTTTGTTAAAGTGACATATAATCGAACAGTTTGTCGTTTGTCAACCGGAAGTGAAGCTGAGACGTGATTCCCCGATCCAGACTTCCTCAGTTTGTTTTTCTGCAACCACTGCTGGTTTACAGTTGAAGAAGTTACATAACTTTGAAAAGCAATAATAATACTTACTTGTAATTATCGTACTAAACATCCATAATTGTATACTAGGTGTAATCTATTACCTAATAAGCTATATACTTAAGTTTAGTGACTTGTTTGTGAATGAGATCAATCAGAAGTATCAGAACAGAACAGTTTGGAGGGACACAGAGCGTGATATTTTTGTATGCAGTTTGGAACAATTAGCAGGACATTTTATATCTGTGTCAAAAAAAAATCTGGATTACCTGAACTATGTTGCTCAACGGAGTGTGTAAAGACTGACAAGTTCATCAGCAGCAGTTTTTAAGTTGAAAAGTGAATTTATCATTCTCTAATCCTTGTTAAGAACACCACCGCCAGAGTCATTAGAAATAGTTAGTGCTTATCTGCGCCACATTCCCGAGTGAGTTATAAGATTAAACTTGAGGACTTTTAACGGATGATTTAATTACCATTACAAGTAAGACTTCTAACTTTTTAAGCCTATCTTTGACCATTTTTATTTAGTTTGAGCTAATTTAGTCATTGCTATTTTGTTTTTGTTTGTTTGATTAAATCGATAATAGTTAAATAGTTAATAATATATCCGTTTTTATGTGTTTTGATACTGACAACTTTTCAGATAGACGCAGAATCCTGATACTCCTGGCCGATTAGAAAATAGTTGTTGCGAGTATCATTCCAAGACACGAAACTGTTTTAAATTAGATACAGGTACTTTGTCGTGATACTTTTTAGTAGTTTTTGTCCACTGACTTAATATTTCAGTTTAGTTTACAATCACCTTATTAAGGATTGTAATTTGTCAGAGCTTTTTTTTACTTAAAAAATATTACGGCTGGTATTAATAATTGTAATAATAATTTAAATAATATTTTAGAGTTTACTTTGCACTTTTCCTTTTCCAAGTAGATTTTTTTAAATGTATTGAGTTATATTTATATTGCTGCAGTTGCAGTTGGCTTAACCTTCGATGTAATATGTAATATAGTGCATTGTGCACGTGACTGTGATATATCAAATCAAATCCTTCTCAAAACTCTCGTAACCGTTGCAGTCCTCGTACTTCCACTCCTTCACCCAACACCAACCACCCCACAAGAACGAATGATTTGATTAAGGACTGTGAATTTTTGAGAGAAAATAATCCGTTTCAATCAAAATTCAAAAAAAAATATCTAATTTTTATCGGCGGAACTTTGGATTTTTACTACATACTTGGATTTAGAAAAAAAATAATCAATAGGCAACAGTCCTACTACTACACTACTCTGACTACTAACAGAGTTTTTTGTTTGGAATGAAAACCGGAAATATGGAGGGTTGGTTGACATTTTTACTTTTATTTTGCACTTATTTATTAATTTTTTACAAATGCAGTAGATGCTTTTTTGGTAGTGGGTTGTCAGAAATTGACATTAATAATTAATTAATAATAATATTAAGATGCTATGTTGTGTTACTGTTATTACCCTTTGCTTATCCTTACCTCGCTCGGTATCGGAATCCACGTTCATTTTCAATATTTTGTCATTCAATTTCTACTAATGTTTCCCCTAAAACTTCTTTTGTCACCTTTTTTACCCTACTCTAACTCTTTTCATCTTCGCTTCTAATGTTGCATTTATGTTTATTGTTTTTGCATGGTGACTGTAGAAAACTATAATTTATGCGAACAATATTTTCCATCAATCTTATTTTCAAGTAAATTGAAGCAAACCAAAATTGCTCCCCTAAAATCTATCGGGAAGAATTTACTAAAAAAAATTCAAAATGCTCCAGGCTCAAGCGAACAATTTAAAGTGAAGGATGACCGTACTCTTATAGCTTGTAATATGCGACGATGTGAGCACCTTTGTTTCATGCTTATTTGCTTATTGTAGTGAATTTTTTAAGATTAATTAATTTGTAATAACTGCATTTGTATTCTTGTTTGCCCTGTATATTTGTGTTTGTTCTTTGTATTACTACCACCATCATTTTAAAATTAATTACTTTATTACAATGTCCTGTTCATTTTCCCTGACTAGATGGTGAAAGTGATGACGTTGGGAAGGAGTTGACAGACGAAATCCAATCATCTCGAAGTGGCGGTCGTGGAAGCAGTGATACTAGTGGTAGTACTACAATGGCGACTACAGCAAGCAACACGTTCGTGGATCGCATCGATCCCTTTGCAAAACGATCTTTAAAAAAGAAGCAGAAAAAGTCTCAAGGGTCATCAAGATACCATCAGGCGAATGAAGCGGATCTTGTACCCCTCCCGTTGTTCAAGGGTGAGCCATCGTACTCTTTTATGATCATATGTGTACCTAGTTATTACTTTGGTTAAATTTTAAATCATCTCGCATTAATTAGATTTACTCTCTGTGATTAGCGATTAACAACAACTGCTTTGAACTAGATTTTTACTCGATTCAAACCTCGATAAATAGAAGCGAGAAACTAGACTGTTACTGTTTTCACTTTCCATTCCATTCATTACATTAGTAATTAGCAGCACCCGTGCATGCATGGATATTAGGTTGTTTACATCTATTCTATCCTCCTGTCTCGTTCCAAACTGCTTTGGAGTGGAAACATACATACACAGTAGGCCAGGAAGGAAAAGGCTATATAAAAATAAAATATTAGGAAAGGCAGAGCGGAGCCATTCACAACTCGGAAGTGAATCCTCCCCATCAGCATCGTCATCATTCTGATCATGTTTTGTAAAATTTTGAATTCCTCGATCTGTTTTTGGCCTTGTACCAGTTGGCAGATCACATCGAAAATGTCATTCATGCAATGGGACGCATGACAAATCAGTGTATTTGAATGTGAAATGTGAGGAAAAAATATACAACATTATTATATTATCACATCGCGGAGTTTTCTCCCATTTTTCTCATGAGTCATGGATGAGGTTGATGATAGTGATGTTATGTTGGTGATGATGATGATGAGAGTGATAGACTTTTTCTGGTTTGGCATTCTCTTTTCATGCACCAATCCATTATTGCCTCATTGAGTGCCATTTAACCAGTTCTTCTCATAATGTCTCTCCTATCTTCTGCTACTTATTGATTGGATAGAGGGAGTAGAGAGTAGGATTATGATGATGATGAAAATTGGATTCTTTCACAGGGCCATCAACTTTCATATATTCGCTCATGCCATGCCACACACAGATAAAAGGGTGTAGATATATTACTTGCCTTTGCCTCACAGGCTAAAATTGTATGTAGGTGGACGCGGATGGTATTAGTGGTTTGGTTTGGTTGCGTCGTCTAGAGTGGAGCATCTTCATTTATCAGACAACTGAAAATGAGAATTAATAGGACATGGCTTTATTGTCAGCATGATGGATTTTAATATGATATGATGGCAAATGGCAGAATGTGTAACTAGCTTATCTAACAGCCCTTTTGTTTATGTGAGTTTGAGAGGAACGTGTCTTTTGATCCTCGAGATGTTTCCTCCCCAAAATGTTAAGGGAAGGAAAGAGCCGACGACTCCTACTACTCCCACTCCTACCTCAATTTTCACTTGTCAGACTAGGTCTAAATCCAAAACGTAGGCCAAGCGCCACCATCATCATCCCATTCCGTTATTGCCATTGCCATGATCAAATAGATTTTGTAAAAGAAAAGGAGTAAAAAAATGTGGATAGAAAGTGGAGGTTAGACATTAAAAATTAATATTGTGCACACAATGGCAGCGTTTGTAGTTTTTTTTTGTGGGCAGGAAATGAATGTTGTACATGTGGGCAGTGGAGACTCAAGAAGAATGAGCCCAGAGTCCATTGATTGTGCTGAGCTAGAGCTGATGTTGTTAATATTAAGTAGAGTAACAGGACTAGGGCTAGCTAGGAGCGATAGCGATCCCTACTAAAAATGTATGAGATTTAGCTGAAGCTGTTATTTATACATGATTAGTAAACTTGCTGGGTTGGGTGACTCTCGCAGTTCGCACTCGGCTCACCCAAGCTGTTGAAGTGTTGAGAGCAGGAGAATAAATTGAGAGCCGAGAGCTCCGTCCACCAACGCACATTTTTTTCTTGTAAGAAAATAATAATAGTAATGGCGAATTTTGGTGAAGAAATGGAATACATGCATATCTACATGAAGGATGATTTGTTAGGAAAGGGAAAAATAAAAGGAAAGAGGAAAAGACGTAGGCTTTGACTTGGGCTAATTGGAAGTTTTGGAGGAAGTATTAGTATGTGTGCCGTACCAGTATCATATCATCATGATATCATCATACGATGAACCATATCCGCCAATAAACATTGGATTACATAATATGATGATCATTATGATGATGATATGAGTATGTCGTATGTCGTTTGACATGGAGCTGAAGGAAATCACATCAGAACAGCCACCGAGTAATGTGATAGGGGTAGTAAAGTAATGGAAGGAAAGGACAGATAAGCCACGACAGGATAAAAAAGGGCACACAAACGGGGAGATGTAGGTCCACGTCCAACAACAAAGGAACTAGAGAGGATTCAAGAAGGGAAAAAATCAATGATTTTAGGGAAAATCCCTGTGGAGAAGTAGGGATCCACTGGATGCAGAAGAGTGGAGTCGGGCTGGGAATGGTGGCGGTTTGTAGGCAGAGACTATCTAGAATCATTGTTCAAGAGACATGGAGATGGGGAATGGAATGACTCCAGTTTCACTTATGGTGTAACGGATTTCCTACGAGGAAGGGAAGGATTTTTTAAAGTTTGGAAAGAAAGGTTGCTTTTTTAAATCTTATGTGGAGAGGAGAATGTTTGTTTTGAAATGGGCTGGGAGTGGTATGATGGTGGTGGTGGGGTGGGAAGGTATACCTAATGGCAAACAAAACAAATCACAAGTCAGTTACAGCATCTCTGTTTCCCAGAAGAAAGTCAGCCATTCATAAAATATATTCAAAAATTGCACTTTCTCTCTGTTTTGGAAAGTAGAGGAGGAAACATGTTTTCCCAGAGAAAAAATTCCACCCCAAAAAGTAAAGATCAACCAGAGTGCGAAAGGTGGTGGCGGTGGTAGTGGTTAGCGTTTTTTCTTTCTTTTTGAGTAATATTTTTTATGGAGAAGAAAGGCAAAGGAGAAACAAAACAAAAGAATGACTGCTTAAAGAGAGTGAAAGGGGGAATGGCAAAACTAAGCTGAGTGTTTATTTCGCCAGAGTCAGCAGCGTTGGAAGGAAAAGGAAAGGAGATACGAATAAGAAAGCATTTTATATGTAATATGTATATAAAAAGCTACTTTTGTGCAGATGACAAAGAAAGGTCTTTCCCTAATGCATAAGTAGAAATGTACCTAAAAAAATGTGCCTAGGTAGGTAGATAGGTAAACCTATTATGTATGACTTTCAGTATATTTTACTGGTTTATGATGATAATGGCCCTGTTTTCTGCGGTGATGAATGCCCAGAGTCTTGTAGATTGTTCCGGTTATATCATTTATTTACCGTTTGCAGAAAGGTGGTATGTACCATGACCATGTAGTTACTTACCTCCCAACAAGCAAAACTATTTTCTTTCTCTCCCGGGTATAAACTACACAGCACTGAATTTCTTGCTTAGCTTTTTCCATTCTACGCAAAACAATGATCACATTTATTTTGTTGTAGCGATTCCAATTCAGTCAGAGAGAGAGAGAGAGAGAGAGAGAGAGAGAAAGTAAATGGAACAGGGGAAAGGCTCTGATTCAGGATTTACGGGCTGATTCAATATGTATGGCTTTTGAGTCTGTTGGGTTGAGAGTCAGCGGAGTTGGATTTTGGATTGGAATTTTTGGATATGTATCGTTTCAATTTTCATTCATTGGAAATAGAGTGGAATGCAATGCTCAGTGCTCCCATCAAAAACGGCTGGATAAGGGAGTATGTGGTATAGGCTAGGCTAGAGGGAGAAAGCAATATAGCTCGGGCTTGGGCTGGAGCGTTTTTTGCTGTCATCAGATCCGACCACACACACTCTTGTAGAGCCACTCACTCATGTCATGTTTTCGGAGAATGGGAGGCTTTTATTACTTTTCTTTTGTATGAAGAAAGTGCGGGGCTTGTTGTTCAACTGTGGCATCCGGTTCGACACAGCTAAATCTACCTCCCATTATGTGCATTTGTTATGTTAAGGACGCTTATTATGACTTGGCATATGCGAATGGGGCGGCGGGGAAAATATATACGATGGGGAGATGGAACCCTGCCGGGTTTATTGCTGGATGGAAAAGGTCACCACGTCCATTTATATGAATTAGCTCTGACGATGTTATTCACGATGAGGAGGGAGGATGATGTTGATGATGCATTGCATATTGAATTCTCGCATTTAGGGAGGGATGATGGGAGGTGATAAGGACAGTTTTATTTTCTTGATTCTTCAAGTGTTTGCTTAACCTGGTGAAAGTTATTGGCTCATTGGTTAGTCACAATAAAAAATGTTCTTGTCTGAAATGAGTTTGTTGCTTCCATTTTTTATATGCGAAGGGATGGGAGGGAGGGAGTGAAGGGAAAGCAATAGTGCTAAAAATAGGTTTATTTCGGGAGAGGCTATTATTATGTCTATAAAGAGGAAAACAAGTCTCGGTCCTAACTCCAAGTCCTGACGTTAAATAAACTGGATGGGAGAAACATGGAAGAGGGTTGACGGAATGATGAGCTATTTTGAAATGTGAATGGAATTTATAAATAAAGCTGGGGAATGCCTATGTAGTTGGAAAAAGAAAGGCATTTTGAAGGAATGCCTTGGATTTATTTAAATGTGTAAAAAGTAAAAACAGGATAAACCATTGAATGATTAATGACTGATTGAATTTAATTTTTTTTTTATAGATGTGCCACCTGCAGAACATGAAGAGTTGTTCATTAGGAAGCTACGTCAATGTTGTATTTCCTTCGACTTTCTGGATCCCGTGGCTGACCTGAAAGGGAAGGAGATCAAAAGAGGAACGCTAAATGAGCTGGTGGACTATATCACAGCCAACCGGGGCGTCCTCACCGAGCCCGTTTATCCTGAAATCATTCAAATGGTAAGTCAACTGAAAGGGAATGAACGGAACTGACGATGAGTCTAAATTTATACATCTAATCATTTATCAATCAGCTATTTCATATCGATTCAATTTATTTTTAGCTTTTATATGAAAATTTGCTATTTTCGTGTATATGCAGAGATACATTTATAATTTTGTCGTTTGAGAAAGGTTAAGGTGGTCTTATATCATATTTAGGTAGTTTCTTCCCCATACCATCACACCACCTCGTAAATACTTTCCCACAAGTCGTTGGGTGTATCGTTGCTGACGAAAGCAGGCTAGGCTCAGTCGTTCAGGCTCACATGAGTTTACTTGCCTGAACCTTTTTTATTTGCAGAATGGATTAGCATTTAGCATTTTCGGGGAAAGGGATTAGTTTAGTCAGTGGGTCGTAGCATACTTATTGCAAGCAAGAAGGGCTTGTGAGTCAATGCATCAGTCATGAGTTTAATTAAAAGTCGATGACGTTTGGATTGAAACAGAAAGGAAGTAATTAGATGGCCTTTTGCTTGTGATCAGTCTCTGTCCCTCAATAAAATCCATGTCAGGGTAGGTGTAGGCTTGTGCGTAATGCTCACATTCTTGCCATGTCATATATAAAAAAACTTACCAAAAAGTTTTATAGCAGTTTTATATATAGAAGTTGCTTTTATGTCGATGTTAGGATGAGATATATTTCATTTGGTTTGGATTCGTTCTCTGCTGGAAGAATGCTTGCCGCAAAAAAGGGGATATAAACGAATATTTTTTAGTGCTTATGTATTTTATTTTAGCATTTTGTTTCGTTTTCGAGTAACTCCGGCATGAACCTACTGAACCCGCTCGTTCATGAGGAGAGGAGTGTTTGGCATGGCATGGGAAACTTGTAAGGTTTCAATTATCAATCCCGTTCCCATTTCACAACTTTCACTAAAAGTGAAATAAAAGGAAAGTGGTTTGCTAACTCAATGTTCTAGAGATAACTTTTAGAAAGGAATACGATAGGATGCATGATGATGAGCTACGTCTTATATGGTCGACGTAGGTGTGCGTGAAGTAGATGGATGAGGGAATTGATTGACACAGAAAAAATACTGTTTATTTTCTTCGAGACATTCATTTAACCTTCATCTTCATCATCCAGTCCAGATACATATAGGCATATACCAATACCATTATGTACCTGTTCTCTCAAGGAATCATTTTGCAGGTAGTTCTGCTCAGAAGTAGTGGTCTCGATGCTCAAATGATAATGAATAATGATACCAACTTAAATTCTCCTTTCTCCCTCCATCCACTGAAACATGTTGGAGGAGAAAGAGGAAAAGGAAATTAATTGTTAAGTAATGGAATGGGAGAGATAGGAGCTCCATCTGAAAGCTAGGGAAACTTGCTTTTCACTTCACCCGTTTAGGATGTAGAGGGAAGCGACGAGGAAGAAGGAAAGAGTTTCGTAATGCAATCCAATTACCTGTATATGATGATGACTAATGGGCAGAATGTGTAGGTACTTTACCTCGCTCTCTCGGGGAGTTTGCATTCCCAATTCCCACTAATTCCACTGGTGGTGGACTTCAATTTTCGTTTCATTTGATTTGACTTGAACTGTTTTATGAACTAATGAACACTAGGATAGTGAAATGAATGTCGGCGATAATAAGGAAATGCTACATTTAATGACTATGTTACGATGTAACGATAATGATGCTGGATATTATGATTTTGCAGATCGCCCGCAATTTGTTTCGATCATTACCTCCAAGTGACAACCCTGATTTTGACCCGGAAGAGGATGACCCCACTTTTGAGGCGTCTTGGCCACATTTGCAGGTGCTTACAAAATATGTTTAATTAATCGTAAATTACTGCTTGGAACATGGGGCAGTCAAATCAACTAATTTCTTTAACATAATTATTTTTTCAGCTGGTCTATGAATTCTTCCTCCGATTTTTGGAATCACCTGACTTTCAACCGAGTATTGGAAAGAAAGTAATCGACCAAAAGTTTGTTCTACAGGTAGGAAACTCTCATTATATACCATACAGGCGAATGACTATGACTATGGTTAATTTGGTAGAAAAGAGATAAAATTAATACTTTTTTATGTTTGCTTTTTTCAGCTTTTGGAGCTGTTCGATAGTGAGGACCCCAGAGAAAGAGATTTCTTGAAGACCGTGCTACACAGAATATATGGAAAGTTTCTGGGACTGAGAGCATTCATCAGGAAGCAAATAAACAATATATTTCTACGATTTATCTACGAGACGGAGCACTTCAATGGAGTAGGAGAATTGTTGGAAATCTTAGGCAGTATCATCAATGGCTTCGCCCTGCCACTGAAACTTGAACACAAGCAGTTCCTGGTGAAAGTCTTAATACCACTTCACAAGGTGAGCGGGGTCAGTTGGACAAACTTAATAACTTAAAATATGATACTCATATTGGCAGAATCATTGAATGCTTGGGGATTGATTCCTTGCTTGATTTAGGTCCGATGTCTGGCACTGTATCACGCACAGCTGGCCTACTGCGTCGTACAGTTTCTGGAGAAGGATGCAACTCTAACAGAACCAGTCGTGTTAGGTCTATTAAAGTTTTGGCCGAAAACATGTTCTCAGAAAGAGGTACGCTACTTTTTGAGATAATATAATAAATAGAGCGGAATTTCCTTCTTAACTGATTCATAATGACTTTTATGTGATAGGTGATGTTCTTGGGCGAGATTGAGGAGATCTTAGATGTTATTGAACCGACACAGTTTGTAAAGATCCAAGAACACCTTTTCAGGCAAATAGCTCGATGTGTATCAAGCCCACATTTCCAGGTATGAGAAAGCTATAAAAAACTATAAACTACATCAATTTCGTATGAAAACATTTGTTGACCTCATGAGTGAGTACTAAACATATCTACCCTTTTTTTTGTTTGATTGTAGGTGGCGGAGCGAGCTTTGTATTTTTGGAATAACGAATATATAATGTCACTGATAGAAGAAAATAATAATGTTATCATGCCAATAATGTTCCCTGCTGTAAGTAACACCTTTATCTGTTTATGAAATAATGTTACATTTAAACGTCACAATACATTTGCATTTGCATGATTAGCATTGGCAAGGAAGTGCTAGGTTTTAGGTTAGTCAAGTTCATTCAGGTTTAGCCTACTGTAAGCAGGTTAGATATGTTTGCAATTCACAAATCTTTTCAAATTGTTTTGTGAATGCTTGAAATTTACCGTGATAGTGACAGCGATTTTAAATAACAATACAGCATACAACACACGTGCATCATGGCTTTTATTTTTTATGTTTTAATGTAATTAGTAATTATGTTTAACCTCTTACTACCTTTAATCATTTCCATTACTTATATGTATGACTTATTTTGTTTTCCGTGCAGCTGTACCGAATATCAAAAGAGCACTGGAACCAAACCATAGTCTCCTTAGTGTATAATGTGCTGAAGGTAAGTACATTTTATCAGTAGTTATTAACGTTAAATAAGTAACACGAATTCAGTGGAAACTATATAATACAACAATACATAATACAAAAATTAATTCAGTAATTATTTCTTTGCAGACTTTTATGGAAATGAATCCTGACCTCTTCAACAGTCTCACCACCTCATACAAAGCAGAACGTCAGAAGTAAGTCATCATCACCAACTGTGGTATTTTAAGATGTCTAAGAATGTGTGCTTCATTATCTTATCTTAACATTATGTTTTTTCTGTCTCTGCAGGGAAAAGAAGAGGGAGAAGGAGCGGGATGAGTTATGGAAGCGTCTTGGGGAACTAGAAATAAGTTATAAAAATGCAAATAACGTAGGGAGTACGAGTAATTCAAATACGAACGCGGAAAATAGTGTAGTTTCCTCCTCAGGAGTCCTCTCGTCCACTTCATCGTAAACCTGCCGAATTTTCAAAATAAAAAAGCAAGCATCGGTGTATAGCTCTTTGTATATGCGTTATGGGATATATATGTATGCTGCATCTCTTTGTGTGTCTGAGATAAATGCGGGGATTCATTCTCAGAGAAATTTTTTGAAAGTTTCAGTCCTTTCTTATTTTTCGTTGTTGAATTATTGTTTTTTGAATCCATACAATGCCTATTTTGTAGGTATAAATAAGGGTAATGTGTATTGTACCTCTGTTCTGTTTTTGTTTTGTGTGAAAATATGATATGTAAAGTTTGTGAAGACCAAGACGGGAATATACCTTTTTACAAGTTGTGACCATATTCTGACAAAAAATGAATTTTTAACCAGTTAAGCACTGCACTATTATTATTGGATATAAAATACTAATTATTATTAGGCAGAAGAACAATTTTATGTTTTTTGTTGACCAGAAATACTTCCACTTTCTCTCAAACCAACACTTGAAACTATTTACTTCACACGCACCTGACGACAAAAATTTCACGTCCACTCCGTGATACGCTTCTCAAATCGGAACAAATCAAATCATTTACGTTGAAATTCGTTTTCTGCTTTTACAACTTTACCCCGTATGTCTTCTTAACTGGACTGGGAGCAGTCAAGAAAAGTGTTACCTAATTTGTGTTTGAAATCATTATTATATTATGTAACTTCTAAAAAATAACTTGTCAAATCTTCTGCTTGTGCTATTGAACTGTTCTCAACCTCCGAAATGTGCCTAAGTGGTGTTATATGGTTAAAAGCAAAGGGTTCACCTTCACTAAATTCCCCAAAAAACCATCAATGTAATGTATCCAGTATATCTAATCAAAGTCAGTTTCCCAAATGTAGTATCTGGTTCCTGGAGAAAACATGAGAATGACAAATGAGATGAAAAAAATTGTTGAAGGATTCCAAAAAAAAATATGATTAAGGTGAATTCACTTTTAGTAAAAAAGATATAAGAAGGCAGACAGCAAACGTGCCATAGTATTACTAAACCAAGTATATATAAATACTGTGAATACATTGGGGGGTGATTGGTTGGGGTCGTCGTCGGTGGTGAGGTTATAAATAGCTATAGTTGTGCTTAGGGGTTGGTATTTTTATGATTTGCTTCTACAAAACAAATATTAGTCTTGTATGCTTATACCAGGTTCAAAAACTGTGTGTGTGAAAGGGAAAGTTCGATGATTTTTTTAGTCAAAATTATTCTCTATTTATGCCATACAGTACTTGAAAATGCGGAATAATTTTTATATACCATGCCATAAGTAAAAACATCTTGCTATATATATGTCCTTGTTTCCACTTTCACAGATCTGTATAAACATTATCGCAATCTATTATTAATAATTGCTACATGAATTGTATCTCAATTGTTCCGTTTTTCCCGTTCCCGAAGAGCTACATCTTTTCTCTGCTGTTTGACTGTTAAAGACTTAAAGAATATTTTTTAACGGATGAGGATGATGATGAGATAGATAATGATAATGGTTAATTTCAAATTTTGCTAATGTCTCCCTACAACAAATGCTTATTGGCAAGTTATTTGACGAGGATGAAATCAAGATAAAACAATCCGATATATTTTAACCTATTGACCTACCTTCGTATATATCTTACCTACCTATTACAATGATTACAATTCAGGGACGAGTAATATGGGATCTTCTTCAGGTTTAAAGAATTACATTTTTGTAAAGAGAGAAATAAAAAATTACTGACGACTCTCAGTCCTCTTCGCTCGCATTGATTGGTTGTTAGTCGTCACAATCAAAAACAAAAAGATCGTGAAAAAAAAATTTAAACTATATTATGCTTTTTTTAATAACAGAAAGAAAACTTGTTATATTACATTAGACTATACTTATATAAGTACGTAAATTACCTATAAATTGTAATCATTTTAGTTTTTAACAAAAGAGGAAACAGAGGTACTGCTGCTGCTACACGATGACTTTGACTTAAGATAAAGAAATATCACTATCTTCACACCAAACAACCAAAACAACATTAATTATACCTAGATGTTAAGAACCAGATAATTTGAGAATATAATACAGCATTATCTACATTGTAAGGAAGAGGCGGGGGAAGCGGTAGTGGTGTCATGCCTAAAAAAACAAACTGACTAAGTCTTGAAGTAATTTTACTTACCTTAATACTGTACACGCGCGATCGATGAATTATTTAGATAAGCCAGGGATATGCGAAAGTGATGCCGCAGGAAATCCGATTTGTTTTCCACTTTCGAAGTACAGGTTATAAAAAAAATTACATACTCTCACTTGTCAACTAAATACTAAAAACAAGCTGTCATATAAGTCTATACTTTTGTGTCTAGAAAGACTCCTCCGAAGATACATAGGATGAAAATGTGTACTAAAATCATATATATTACTTAAATTCTCTAAACGGTTTAATTAATTACGTCTTGCATTATTATACCGCATCATCAGAGACAGGGAACTAAAAAAATCAAGAAGAAGCAAAGATTTTAAACAAGTTTCATTTGTTTATTGGGAGTAGGCGCAGATAATGAAAAAATGAAAAGGGGGACTTGTGAAAATGAAAATGATAAGATTTATACATAGAACATAAGTCTCTTTAAAAAAAACTCTTGGGATGAAAATGAATTTCTAGACAAAAAGTTTAATATATTTAAAAACATACCTACCTACCTACCTAATTATTAAAACAAACAATTAAAATCTAAAACGTAATTAAGCTGTCGACGATGAATTTTTTTTGCTAGGAAGAAAAAATGTCAAATATTTAATAGAAATTATATATCTACTGTATCTTATCTATTATATACTGTGTACTATTTAAAGAAGAAAAAACAATGCTAATCAAAGAATGAATATATCGGCTCTGGTTCCCTAAAAAAAAGCGGAAGCTGAGCTGAGCCGAAGTTGAACGTATGTAAAGAGGAGGAGGAGGGTGAAGAACTACTAAAAAAAACTGTATGATTATATAAAAAAAGGTAAATACATGAATTGACTTAATCACATTAATAACTACCGTGTATATCCATATAATGCTTGCTTTATAGTAAGTTGACTTAATAGTTTTATCCTTGTTAAAATAGAAGTACCTTATTACTTACGTATATAAACTATACCGTAATTAATTATATTAATTACAAGTTAGCTATGTTATTATTCTGCATTACATACATCATCATAAAATACAATATATTATGAATAGGTTGACAAGATAATGAGAGAAAGAGAATTTAGGAGTAAAAATGGTAACTTAATAAAAAAAAATATGTAATTATTGATTATACTTATGTATGGCATAGACTGCAAAAAACACATAGAAGTCGACGTACGATGATTAAGATAATATATATGATAATTAATTATTGTGTATAAAATATATCTAATGTAGATTTACTATTTGAGTTGTTTTAATTACCTACTACAATTATCATTATTGCTATCATATTAGTTGTACATTTATTTGTAAGTTTTGTGTTAATACTGTCATTACTGTTATTCTTATCATCACACATCACACACAGTCTGGTGAGGAGAAAGGGGAGTTTATAGAAGTGTAGGAGGAGGAGGAGTTGAAGAAGAAGAAGGGAGAGAAAAGATGAAAAAAAATTATTTACCGTGTACCGTTCAAGATGAAAAAAATAATAGAAACCTGTGTTAGAACAAATAATAACTTAACTATCATGTTATTATTATTATTATTGTTATTATTATTATCATTATT
The DNA here is from genome assembly GCA_034700485.1 of Pseudosinella alba. Taxonomy (NCBI): domain Eukaryota; kingdom Metazoa; phylum Arthropoda; class Collembola; order Entomobryomorpha; family Entomobryidae; genus Pseudosinella; species Pseudosinella alba. The sequence goes on along the minus strand of JAQIXQ010000169.1, from coordinate 23,736 downwards.
ATAATTAATCATCTTGTAAGGTTAGTGGCTAACCAAAAATAAAACTTAAAGATGGTAAGTTTGGAAATGAGTAATGAGTTTTTATGGAGAGTATATTTCAATTCTTGATTTCATTTCATTGTCACCTTCATGTCGTCATCATATTAGCAAATCCGGTTAATCCAGTCCAGTAGATCGTGTAGGAGTGTGATGGAAAGGTGTGGATTACGGGGTGGGATGGGGAGCAGCTTTCTCCATTCGTCACATTGCCTGAGCATATGCCAATACTTGCATAAGTATCTCTACTGTTGGAAATATTGAAGGCTGGCTGCATACGTACGTTCTTTTTGCATTTGTTCCTGCCATATAGATCCTACCTAAAATTCGGGAAAGCCAAGTCAGGCCATGCTCCACGTGAGATATAGATTTGGAGCTGTGCATATTACAATACATGCTCATATGAAATTCACCCAGAGTAATATGATTTATGTTCCTACTTTCCTAGATCCGATTGGAACAAAAGATAGAAAGCGAGTTTACTAATATAACACCGACTACTTCTATACAACAAATCTTTCCCAGCAGCGTCACAGCGCAATTCGCAATTCCAATTCGCAAAATATTTTTTTTTTGCAAAAAGAAAAACAACCATATTTTGTAGTATTGGGTTGGAAAGTCGCTTATTCCCTTCCCTCTCTCAGCGTTCGTCTAGATTCTGGAGATCCAGATCCAGCCAAGGGAAAAAAAGACCTTCCTCCGTCCTACTTCGCCTTCTCTTCCCCTCCTGCCAACGACCAAGCCAGGCCAGAGTCACGTTGCACGGAGCGTGAAAGCCGAAAGCCTTCCCTTCGTCAACAACAGCGATCTCTGCTCTCAGCTCCCCTTTCTCTTCCATTGAAAAATAGGAAGGCTGTTATGTAGTACGTTATTTTTGGAGTTGTTGTAGGTAGGATGACATAAAGCAAGCTTCTGTTCTGTTGGCCAGAGAAATGGATCAAGTCAGTTGAAGAAAGGAAGCGTAGACTATGGAAGTGGAAAACATAGATCATGGAGAAATACATATTACCTCAAAAAAACATGAATAAAGTTGGAGATTAATATTTTGAATATATTACAAAAGTAGGTATATAGTGCATTCTCTAGTTAAGAGAGAAAGTAAGAAATTTTCTGAAATTAATTTGTGGAATTTTTTCTGGGAAAAAAATGTGCTATTTCGAATTAGAAACAGAGCGAGAGAAAGTGTATCTGAGAACTTTTCTGATAAATTACAATTATATAACTGTCGAGTGGAATAAGATTCCATTGTCAACTGTCAAGTTGGAGGAAATGGATTAGTTAAATCTAGAGAAAATAAGAGAAAATTTATCAACGAAAAGTTGTCCTGCATTGTGTGAAAGTACAATAAACGATCTCGATTTGTCAAAGATGCACTCAAAGTGAAAGTCCGAAGAATTCCGAAAGAATCATCCAAACGCATTGAAAGGTTTAAGAGAAAGTTATTTATTTTCTCCAGTAAATAGTTATTGCCGGACTCGTCAACAATTTGTCGTTCGAATTACGAAACCAGGTAAGCCCATTCATATTACATAATACCATATTGCATAATTATTAATATTATTTCCATGCATGTTGGCAATTAAATTCTACATAATGGCACTGCCAATGACTGATCATGGGCTAAATAAATTAGACTAAATTAAATAAATATGAATAGAATTTAAATCTTAAAAATATATACAAATCGTCGTTCATTACATTACGTAATACAGTCAAAACTACATGCCTTTTTTAATGAGCCTGTCGTTCTGAGCTCTGACGACAACGCGGAAGCATTTCCAGTGCCCCGGCATGATGACGGTAAAAGTTTATGAAATCTCCGAGGTACCTATGTCATATATATCATCTATCGAGATATTGCAATCATTTTATTTAGATTCTTTCTTTAGCAATGTTTTGCTCATGTACTCCTCACGTCACGCCAGAATAAAACCCACTTGATAATATTAGCCCAGTGTATCACATTTCTTGTCATTTCAGATTATTAATATAATAATGCTTTTCAGAACGTGCTTTATTAGTTGGATCGAGTATGTCATTGTATAGGTAAAAATAGCATCCAACATGTATTGGATTTCAAACCTTATTAAAAATCTCCTTCCAGCTTATTATTTTTAACGTTGTGTCTGATATTGATTTCATGTGAAAAGGCATCCAATTTAGATTGCTTCAGCATTTACGTAAAGAAATATGATCCGTTCAACGAATTTCAATTTCGAGGGAAGCCATGCTAGGTAGGATTATATCAATATAATGCCCTTTCAATATTATTAAATGTTTAAAATTGGCATCAGTTGACTTCATACATGTTTCATCTTACTACCTAATCGAGCACAGGCCACTTTATCAATCCCACAACTGAATTTCCTCTGAAAAATGTATTCGTGGAACGAAGGAAATAGTTGAGAAGTGGCAAAACACGGAGAAATAATTTGAGTTGTCTCAAGTGTCGCGTCGAAGTGATGATCAGGACATGATTATATAAATAATTCATGAATTATACGCAGAAAACGATAATGATCAGAGAATTACGTATAAGTTTACATGGAAGACTACATGGTAGGTAGGTATATAGCATGACATAGAGTTCAAGTAAGTATCTACTGGACTGGAATTAATGACTTAATAGAATTTCTCACAATGGAGAACTCTATTTAGAGTAGATTCATATTTAGCCAAAATAATCAACATATTTACAATTTTTGCAATGGTGAGTGGTGAAAAACACATTACAATATATTTAGTATTCATTTCCCCCTTTTTTAGTAGTTGGCACGCGGCTTGAAATGTGAGTATAGACATAACATGAATTTTCCTTGAATGAGATTGAAACAAAAATAAAAAATCTCAGGTTACCCCATACTGGGATTAAGATATATACATAGCCAAATGATAACTTATATAGATAATTTTCACTTGAACATTGGATTATCATGACAGAGCTAACGCTAAAACGCACAACTTTCATTAAAGGTGATATTTGTAACCCTACCCAAGTTACATTAAAGTAGGTAATTAGCTGAATCGGGAATCACATAATGATCCCAGTATAAAGATCACATCATTCAGTAAAGATATCATTTACATACACTCACCTTCAGATTTTTGATACCCAGTCTTAACTCAACTGTTCAACTTCTTTCACTATTTTCCCCACAGTTCATTTAAATGATCTTAATTATGCCCTTCACAGATATTCATTTTCTATTCACTATTGAATTCATCTTGAATTTGATGGTATTGAAGATCAAAGATGAGCATAAACAAAAGACTAAGGAAATATTGATGAAAAACTGAACTAATATATATGCCCATTAAAATTACGCAAACCTTCATCTTCATATTTGTCATAAGATATCTAATATGGCTTAATACATGCGTGTGTGTAAACAACGTTTCTCAACATGAATGGGAGTCTGGGGGGTGGTTGTTGTTGATGAAACAATGCAATGGAGAAAACTGGGGTGAAATAATGGACGGGATCAAAGGGAAAGCTGTAGAATGAATACGATAACAAAGCAAATATTTTGCTAATGTGTAGTAATCTAGTAATTTGTATGTAATATAGGTTCAAATATCACAAAGTAAAAGAAAGTTAGTGTCAGTAGTCAGTAGTATAGATCAATAGGCGAATAGAGTTTACTTCCGAAATAATGAAATATAATGAGAGCATGTTATGTGCTCACTCCTCCACGCTTTCCTCATTATTTGGCATGGGCTTTTCTCAATAGCTGCAATTACATATAACGAGTGCTAATGATATACCTTCATTTCCACTTTCCCCAGAAATCATTATAATTCAAGATGAACGAATCCGGAGATCCCCAGCAGCAGCAGCAGCAACGGGCGGGGAGTTCAGTCAACCCCAAGATTGCCTCGGATTCTGGCTATGGCTCCAACAAATCTACGCAGCGAAGGTAATAAAATAAACAAGAAGGCATTTGGCTTCATTTCATTCTATTAGATTCATCGGTAAATCATTAATTATGTAAAAGTAAGAGCAGTTTAGTAACTCAATTAAAGTTTTAACAGCTCTGGTAGCAGCAAGTCACATGAGAGCTCCGTCTCAAGTGAAAGCAGCACTGCATATCCTCCACATCCAGATGCACCCGTTTCAATGTAATTCATCATACCATGCCATTAAATAATATATTTTAATTATGCAAATCCACCTGGCCTTGACTTTCCACAACTGAACTAATTTTATCATAAATGCTTCAGTGCGGAATGCCAAACGCATCCTGCTCTCTCCCCCAGCCAAGGGGGTGGTGCGAAGCGTCAGGGGAAGAAGAAGAGTAAGAGTAATGACCGGAAGCAATCGATCGGGGAGAAGCAGGAGGTCACTTTGCCCCAATCCATAGATCAAAATGGGTCTTCCAATGTGGGTCCCAACTCCAACCTCCCCAGCGGGGGTCATTCACAACAGCAGTCATCCCAAATTATGTCACCGGGGAGTAAGGCATCCAGCACCCATGACAGCAAAGCCCTTCAAATGGCCGCCCTCACACATGCGCTCCGGTGCATGAAAAAGTTCCACAAGCCGTTGACGGGTGGGTGCACTCATTCGTTACAAAATAGCAAACATTAATGATAATGATGGGGAAGTTCAGTTAATTAGAATGGAAACATTTGCATAGAAGGGGAGTTAATGAAGGATATGTGCTTTGCAAATAAAAACATGAATTGCACAATAATTTGCTTTCCCTTTCCCTGCAGACTCCGAAATCACCGAGGACAATGGAGAAATTGGAACAACCTCCGGGAAAAATTGGCAAGAGTACTTCTCCAATGATATCAAGCTGGATGACGCAGGGAATGAAGTAAGTTGCTTCACATATAGTTGAAATACTTTGCGGAAAATGTGATCGATGAAATCAAGTCATGATGACATCATTACGCAACCCCAACTTGATTACGATTACGATACGATACATGATTACTGGTCGGTTGATGATGATAGTTAGCAAACTAGCCATAGTGCACATATTTTTATATTTTATTTTCCCTTTCACTGAAGGATACATTTGCCTCAGTGGTCTCCCTCGATGATGGCATTATCGTTTACATCACCCCCAGCATTTCCAACATCTTGGGCTTTCCCAAAGACATGTTGGAGGGCCGGAGCTTCATCGACTTTGTACATCCCAAGGATAGGATGGCATTTGCAAGCCATATTACGTGTGGGATGAGCTTTCCCATGGGTGAGCAGCAGCAGCACAACAGTCCACAAAGCCAAGGCTCCAATACTAAACCCACAGGTTTGGAATTTTTTTAATCTCTGCCAAAATTGGGAATAGCTTTTTCTGTAATTCTATGATACATAAGCATAAATATGATAATGATTTCCTGAATTAATAAGAAAAATCTAAAGATAACACAGATTAAGTATGAAAATATTATTACGAAGTTAATCCTCCCTATTCCGCATCCGAGTTTTAATAAAAATGCTAAAAATACATTCCGGGGTGGGTGTTCATTGTAATCTTAGGAGCAGCCAGAGTGAAGTCCGAACCGTTCTACTGTAGACTACGTCAATATCGGGGATTGAAAACGGTGGGCTTCGGAGTAGTGGACAAGACCGTGTTATACCACCCATTCAAGCTGAGCATGACGCTGAAGAAGGTGGAGCAACCCCAAAAGGGAGATGCTGGAGACGTGGGTGATAGCAATAGTCTTGGTGGTGGAGGGCCAAGTGAGCTAACTTCCATTCAGAAAGATGCGGACAGAAACGAGGAGGACACTTCCAACAAGGCTTCTTCCTCGCCCACTTCAGTTAACTTGGTGATCGTGGCCAATCGCATCAAGTCGGCGTATCAATGTATGAATGCTTTTTCTACTTTTTGCTAAGGCTTGAGCTATATATTTTGGGAATTAATGTCGATAAATATTATGAAACGTTAATTGCAAATGATTTTCCTTGCACAGTTAAACAAAATTCTCATTCCAACTCCTTCATAAAAAATGTTGCTGATGATGCGAGAAGGTCTCATGAATTTTTCATATCTGTTCATTTATGTATGGATTTATTTTAAATGCAGTTTCCGACGAGATCCCATCAAATCCAGGAAAGTTTGTGACGAGACACTCGGCAAGCTGCCATTTTGGCCATATGGATTCAGAAGCAATCAGCTATTTGGGTCATCTTCCTCAAGATTTGATTGGGAACTCTGTGCTGGACTATTACCATCCCGATGATATGATACTGATGAAGGATATCTATGAAGGAGGTGTGTAGATAAAATTCAATCGAAAAATCTGTTTTCAGCTCATTTCATATTCGTCATCTCAAAAAGATTATGGAATAGAACAATGCAGGGGGATTAGAGTTATCAGCTCAAAGTCTAAATGTCAAACCAATTAATTTTCCAGTTATGCAAGAGCAAGGGAAGCCATTCCGAAGCAAGCCCTACCGCTTCCGCGCTTACAATGGAACCTTCGCCATGTTGGAAACGGATTGGTCCTGTTTCATAAATCCATGGAGTTGGAAGCTGGAGTTTGTCATTGGTCAGCATCGGGTTGTTAAGGTAAGGATGGTGTCGACCGAGCTACCCCACCCCCAATCAGCTCCGATTGCTTATTAATACCCACTTAAATTAAATACTAATAAGTTTTGTCCTTATTTTGCGTGTTTGAGGGGCCTGGGAATCCCAATGTATTTATGCAGCCAACGGATGCCCCGGACAAGGGAAAGTCGTCGGCCGAAGCAGAAGAGATTTTGGAGGAAAGTAAAGAGCTCCAAAGCGAGATTAAGAAGCTTTTAACTGAGGTACGAAATAGAAAGAGAAAGGTTGTGAGAAAAGTTGTGAAAAAAGTATGTGAAAAATCGGAATTTCCTAATAATAATAAAAATTATACAGAAAGGTTCATGACAGTGGACCATTGCATTCCTGTGCAAAATGTTTGTCATTTTCCTTTGTGTGTTAAGTTTCTTTTTGTGTTCCTTTTTTGGTTACCAAAATCTCTGTTGATGTCTGTTGATGTCTGTTGATGTCTGATGATAAAAAATTGTTTAGACTGTCACTCGACGCATTTCCGATCCGTTAAGGCAACAATCGTCGCGTCGAAGAAAAGGCTTGGCTGCGTTGATGGAGAGTTTACTGGAAGGGATGGCGAAAACGGAGAATTCCGACAAGTCGGGTTCTCAATGCAGTGGCATGTTTTCTGTCATGGTATGAATTAATTAACAAAACATTCCAATGCAATCAATCGTGTCGAATGTCTTTTATAACGAGAATATTTTGTATTGACTGATTTTGCAGGAAAGAGATTCTGTAATGCTGGGTGAGATATCTCCCCATTATCATGATGACCAATCCGGGAGTAATCAGAGCTCCGAAACTCCGCCAAGTTATAATCAGCTTAATTACAGGGAAAATATTGAGAGGTTTTTCCACAGCCATCCCAAAACTGTTAGGTCTGATGAGTCAGCAGAGATGGACACAAGTGGCCAGGTGAAAGCAACTCCGGCCGCCAATAATCGCTCATCGGATTCGGATAATAGTAAAAGCTCCCCGAATGTTGACTATAGCTCTGGCTCGAACGTTAGGTATAAATCATTATTATTACTATTACAAATCTAAAACCGGATTAAATCAATTATCAACGAACAATGAACTAATTTCAATTATGCTGTTATAAATATAAATTGGACAGATTATCAAGCGGGAGCGGGAGCAATGAAAACGAGAGCAGTGGAGACCGGGACACTTGCGCTAGCCCATTGACGGAGGAGCGTCTGAGCAGGTGCGTACAAGCCAAAGTTGTCCCAGGTTTTTATTGAAATTAAAATTTGGCTAATTAAATTTTGATTTTAATTGTACACCCAGGCATAACGAAGCAATGGAGAAGTACATGATCCAGCGCCACCGGGAGCTCCGTGGTAAAAGCTCGATGACCCCAGGTAGTCATAAAGAGGGTCGGCACAGGCACTCCGAAAAGGTATACACACCCTTCCCAGTCGATTCCTCAACCTCCTTGAGCAATGATAATGACAAGTGCTCATATTACATCAAACTAGCCAGAAGCCAGAGACGTACTAAATGCAAACACAGAGCCACGGTAAATTCGGAGCTTTTTAACAAATTCTTATGCTTACTATTGATAAGAGAGACAGGAATAAGGATGCCGATAAGATATAATGTCTTCAATCGAAACTCCACCAGTTCCATGAGACGTACACAATTCTGGCCATGTATGAGCACAGGTCCTCCTTATCATTTACTAATGATCCGAACAAAGAATTGAACAATTAAATTAAATATAGATTAATAGATTAAAATTTATCCGAGATATATCTAAGAATGCTTCTCTATGAGCGGTTAATATTTTACCTAAACTGTTTGTTTTTAATTGTTTGCAAATTATTTTACTTCTTTCCACAGGCTGAAACCTCGCATGGGTTGAAACGGACAGGGAATGCAAGCTGGGATGGGGATAACAATCACACAGCAAAGCAACCCCATTTGGAATGCCTACCAGGGAGGAATCACCCCCAGGTACCTGGAGGGGCACCAGGACCTCCTGGATGCTGTGCTGGACATGGGCATAATAGCATTAATCTGTGGCCCCCATTTTCTATTGCAATGACCCCAGGAATCACGACCTCCACTTATCGGTATGTTAAGCAAAGTCAATTTTTCCTGTCTTTGCTTTCACCCCGATCAAATGATTTGTAGTTTTTGTAAATTAATTCCTCATTGTTATTATGGTTAAAACATGCTTATTTCTCATCATGTCTTTTGTTTGGCTGCGTTTTTATAACTTTTGTGTGGCTGCTTAAAAATCATTCCCTTTTCATCTACCTACATATCAGGGCCTAGAAACATAATATGATACATTTGTTCCCATAAAAGTAATTTTTGTGCTCCAAGCCAAACGAATTGTACTAACTCTTGCTCAATTCAGTTCAACATGTTTTTTGCGAGACAAAACAACAACGCTGCAATACGCTGATCTGTTACAAGAGTATTATGTATGGTGGCAGACGAAACCCTATCCACTTTTGCTAACAACTCCCATATCTCCCCAGCCTTTACTAATGAAGCCCCTTTCTTTCTTCGCAGAAAATAAAATCGATTTTTGATTTCCACTGCCACCCGTCGACTTTCCCCCTAACCTAACAACTAACAACTTATTATAGAGATATATAGGATCCCTATTATCGCAAATATCTAGGTGGGTTTGAAGACTCTGAAGCTTCTAGAACTTTGAGTGAGTAAGTAAGTAGAGATTTTTACCTACGTTTGGCACGGGCACGTTTTCTTGACTGCTCCTCTTCTCATTTTGTTTACCTGATGCTGGATCACTTGGGTTTGAGAGTTTTGAGACGCTGATATGATAGGTATAATACCCTCCCTATTGGATGATTGCTAATATAAATGTACCTACCTATTATTATTTATTATGGCTTACCTGACGCTACTCACTCGCTGATCCAGATAAAAATCTGGAGAGACGTGACTCAAACTGTCACATTTCTGATAACTCCGTCACGAGATGAAAATGAGATAGGGCCTCTCTGCGCTTAATATTAATTTAATCAGATTTTATATCCTGCTTCTCGTACTTCTCGTACTTCGGGAAGTTGGGCCTCCGTTCATTCCTTGAAATAAATGGACATATTCGACTGTAGCAAAACCGTAGTGGCTTTGTGCTGGGCTTTATTACTTGCTTGTGGATTTCTCAGTGTGCCCCCATTCTCAGTATATTAAATGGCGATAGTAAACCCTCATCAGTTTCATCATTATAATCACTTTTTTGGAAAATAGCTCGGCTGGAATAGGGGCTGGAACAGGAGCGGGTGGTGTTGGTGGTGCCAACTATCCCTCAAACTTTCCTGGCTTGGCTCAGTATCAAGGGGCCACTGGGAACTCCGGGAAGGTTGTCCCTGAGGCGATCTCAATGTCTGCGACAACTCCGAATGCCCCTTTGCTCTTCGTACCAAGTCATCATCAGCAGCATCCTCATCAGTACAATCAGTTTGCGCCACAGCAAGGTAAGAAAATAATTGCAGTTATTTGTTGTTGGTGAAAGTATTAAGTTTTTAAAATATTTATTTTCTCGGAGATCGATTTTTGACAAATATACCTATACATGTTAGGACACATGAAAACTAAGAATGATTTAGATAAATGTAATATAAGTTTAATTCATAAGATGGAACAAATCCAACTGCCCAAAATTACAAGTTTCTGTCGAAGAGAAAGTTGATGTTGCACCTTACCCCAATTTAGCAAAAATTGGTTGTACTTACGATTAGTTATTTAGTATACAGAATATAAAACATAATGATTTTAAAAAGCAATTAATTACTGCATGTAGTCAATTATCTTATTTAAATTAAGCTGTATATTTCTGATTTTTTCCTAAAAGCCAGGAGCCCTCAAACCTATCTCTGCCCTTGTCACAGTCACCATGACCCGAGTCCGGGATTGTGGTGGTCGTGGTGGGTGCCTTGCCCTCTTTGTCGCATTATCATGGCGGTTGTGGTGGTGGTGGGTTTAGGGGCCCCTGGGCCCTTCCCTTCCTGGCAATCTGTAACGGTAAAGCTATGGTCGCAGATGGGAGGGACTGGAAGGATAATTTTAATGAGAAATTTAATTTTAGCTTTATCACTTATCAATCAATCACCAGCATCAAATGAGTCAGTCAGTGAGAGATGGTGGTTGGTGGTCAAAGGGAGTGGTCAAAGTCAATGCAATTGTCGTATAGATGGGTGGAACCCTCCCAGCCATGTCTTTTCCTTAGCAGTGACCCCATAGGGACTCAGAGTCTGGCAATTGGCAAAGCGAATGCCTTGGTTGGGGGTGCGCGGTCTAGCTCTGCCTCGCTTGGTTTGCTTCTCCATCCACCTTAGCCTTTTCCGTCCGAGCACAGGTTCAACAAAAGGTCCCTCCCATTCCAAGGGAGTGTGTGGTGAGTTTGGTATGGTAAGAAAAACTGATTTCTCTGTATATTGTCATCATCATTAACGAATCAATGCATAACTTTTTTTAAAAGACATTTCGATATTTACAAGCAATATTTAAAACTTTTTTAAACGTCCAAGCGTTGTTTTCTCATAAAAGTTGATTGCAAGTTTATATAAACTTACACTTCTTTCCTTAAAATATTTTCTTCGCATTAAATAAAATACTAATTAATTCCAACAAAGCCAATATGTAATTAAATTGACGCTAAATTAATTGTAATTAAATTAAATTAAATTCCCCACTTCCAAAGAACTGCTAATTTCGCTTTTGTCAATTTATAGAGTCAGCAGAGTCGCGTTTAATCTCGTGTATTCCAAGTTACTAAATGCTGATGATGATGACTAATTCCAGTGAGATTGGAAGAGCTACGAAAAAAATTTAGATGCTCATTGCGTGCGTTAGGCCATATAAATTATTTGAGGAAATGGAAGAGTCTAAACTAGACTTCTCCTTCACGTTTGTCACTTTTCGTTTATCATTTCTAAGATATTTATAAAATGAAGTCGGTCAGTTGGAGTTTATGTGAAAGAGTCGGCTTCAGCGGCGTGTTTCGGCTCAAATTCTAATTTTTCCTTTTTTATCGCGATTTCCCAGTTCAACTATTCCCTGCTGGGGTAGTTTACCAACCTATGGGCTCCTTTTATGGACAACCATCGTCCATCATGATGCCTGCTGGATTTCTCGGAACCATGATGCCTCCACACCAGTCCCAGTCAACGTCCAAGGGGGAAGCAATTGGTACTGCCGCATTACCAAAATTTTCGGATCAGAATAAGCGGGGACCTTTTGCAACTCGTAAATATAATGCTAACAAGGGATTGTCTAAACCTGTTCCAGGACGAGGAGGAGGAGGAAACTACGGAAGAAATGTTATTTCGGCCACCAGCGTCAGCGTTTCATCCAGTTCCGCGTATCAGGGGAATCCCGATATGATGATGGGGAATGAAGGAAGCGGGTAATTTTACGTTTCTGACTTTCCTTTTCAATTTCGATACCCTCAGAGATCCCTGACCCTTGCCAGCTTTCTCGAATGTTAGGATTTCAGGCCATAAAACAATCCATTTCTTAAATTGAAAAGAAAGTAAAAGTAGATTATTTAATCGAAGAAATCCATTTGACTTGAGAAATTTAATTAAACTTGAAAGTGTTAAAAGAATTTTCTCCGTACTGCGTCTTGTTCATTACAATATTTCCAATTGTGCTACTTAAGCCGTTATCATTTATTATCGTTGATGAACCTTCCTTGCCTTCTACTTACACAATTGTGCGTATAATTCTGTAAAAATACAATCAGCCATCCTTTGAAGGAGGCTAAAATGATGGAAGCAATCTGATTTTTGTTGAAATACGGTATCTAATAAACATCCCACTTAATTGTGGGGGCTAATCTTGACTTAATTGCGTGATACCTACTTTAAATGCTAACAAGTTGAATGAATTCTTTGTTTTCCCAGGTCTGAGGAGAGCATGAACAGCAGCTTCTTGAACTCGGATGTGGATCAGGACGGGTGGGGCAACCAGAGACGGGATGGGTGTCAGACTATGGAAGAATCCAACAATAATGCTTCCGGTAATCCTAGACCCATCCGGAACAAGAAGCCACCTTGGTTGGAGAACGTGGAGATGACAACTGACCTCATGTACAGATATAGAATCCCAGCAGGGGACCTCAGTGATGTCCTCCAGAAGGATTTGAAAGCGCTGAAGATTTTTGGGAAGGTAAATCATTAAACTTAAATATAAATAATTAGTTTTAAGTCACCACCCACGCGTGAATGGAAACTAACCTAATGGCGTTCTTTGTGCTTTTAGCAATCGACAATGGTCAATGACCAACTGGGGATGCTTTACAACGAACTGAAATTGGAGGGGACTGCGGGTAACTCAAACTCTGTGTTGAATTTGGAGGAAGGGGTCGCCAGCAATAGCAGTAGTGGTGCTGAGAACGATTCCAAGGAAGGGGAGTTAGAGTCAAGAAAGGTAATAATGGGGAAGATTGTGTCTACATACAATTACTGGATTACTTTCTTAATGATTGAATGATTATCTTAAGGATTACTAATGTAAGTACTTTAATTTTTTGACCCAGGCCAAGAAACCAGTTGCAGCTCACCAATACAGTAAAATGGTGATTTTATATGAGGAAAATGCACCCTTTCCACCGGAGAGCGATACGACTCCTCTACCAAAGAAGGAGGCAGAAGTGTGAAAAGCTTTGGATTGAATTACATGCTTAGTTTGTGCAATTTGACAAGAATAAATTTATTCCGCATGAAGAATTTTATATAATAGAAGGGAACTTCGTGACCTAGGGCAAAAAAAATATCTATAAAATATATTTGTGTAAAAAATTCTCTCATAGGTAATTCTAATTCATAAATAATATTATATACCTAATCTAAATAAAAGACTGTTCGCTGCTTATCCTGTCTTGTTCGGTCTTAATATAATATACTCTTCATCTACTTCTGGTACAAATCAGTTTCACAGCTCTAGAAAGTAGTTTTTAGAAAAATGATTTACCTACTCATGAAATACTGAGCTCATGTATGTGTCATATATTATAACATCCTAAAATTTATTAAGTGTATTACAAATATAAAAAATATCTAAAAATGCCAATTTATATTATGATTTGTAGTATAGAATATACTATAGAGTATATAGACTGTAAATAAGAATAATTATTTATTTCAATATTCATTCATTGCAGGAATAGATTTAATAAATAAAAAAGGTTGTTTTACAGAAACATATTTTTAAAACTGATTGTGAATGCAGTCTTTCTAAAAAAAATATATCAATTAGTTTAATTATAATGGAAATATTTGCATAATTTACCACTTTCGCATATTGCCCCAACTGTTCTTCTCTAACTCCAACAGATACCAACCATATTCGATCTATGTAAAAATTCGATTCAAGAAATCATTTTAATTAATTATCGACTTCGAAGTCTCCAAATAAGGTGTGTTCATCCAGCCGATATTACCACCGCCAATGCGATACCCAAGTTAGTGATCATGATGACTCCTGACTGGTGGTGACTCTGACTGTGAGCTGGGGCTGCGGAGATGGACGACCCTCCCAACGCCTGAATCTCCTTGACACTATGATAATGAGTGCTTTTTAAATGGCCAACAATGCATTTCCCACAAAATTAATATACCAAAATTGATATACCATAATCTAGCCCGAGTTTCTCGTGACTTTATTTAAATGAAAAAAAAAACTTTAAAAAAATCGTACAACAATCATAATAAATCTCTTTAGTTCTGGAGTTATACCTAGGTCCAATATGATTGGAGGGCGTGTCTTATCAAGCGTATCCCGAGTGGGAGGATCAGCCCTATCAACTTGGAAGCCCATCGCTACTCAAAAGTCATGTTTGAGTTTCTCATTTACTTGCGTCCCTCGAGCCATGTCCTCTTATAAGATGTCCTCTTCGGAGCCAGCAGCCAACAAGCCCCAAATCCCTTCAGCTTTCTCTAATATGAATCTGATTAATAGACGATTTTTCCAAAATGACAGTAACGGAACTGGGAACTCCTCCACAGCGTGGTCATCCAAGACTTCCAAGTTCGTTGCTGTACTTGGAGCCCTACTCGGAATCGGGAGCGGGGGTGCCTACAGTGCCTACAACTCGATGAAGGATAAAGACATGGATACCATCCTTGCCAACTATGACTTGGTTGTCTCCTGCGCTGATAAATGTGGCTGTGATAAATCCAATACTGGGAACAACGAACAGGGCTGCATTAAGAAGACCAAGTGTGGCGACACCAAGTGCCTCCGCGACGTGGTATGTGAGGAAGAGCTGGTCCGGAAGGCAAATAATGACCTAGAGCATGCCCTGAAGGACACCCGAGACAAGGCATTCGAATACACTGAAGCAGCCATGAGGGCCTACTGTGCTGCTGTCCCCTTCATTTGTAAGTACCTGAATCATGGCTACGGCACCATCGCGAATGACGAGTTGGAGACCCCCGAGTATGAAGAGACCTGGTGCTGCATCTACAACACAGCCAAGCAGCGCTGCGCTGCGGTGAAGGCAGCCATGGAAAAGGGTCAATGTGCCTGGGAGTTGCTGTGCCGGCTTCGGGATATCATTGAAAAGGGCAAGGCCTGCAAATACACTTCATGCAACCCCCTCCTCCGCACCGCCGAAGATTCCCTAGTTTGTGCAGAGCGGGAGCTACTCAACGAGAAGGCGAAGATGGACTGGGCGCAATCGGAACATGAAATGGTGGACCAGTACAAGGACCTCATTGAGCATTTCAAGAAGGAGCTCAAGGCAACTGTGGAAGCCAAACTTGCCGCTGGTGCAAATGAGAGTTGCGACACCAAATTCCCGGAACAAGTTATGGCCATGATGATTGACCAAGCGTATCAGCAAGTGGTCCGCACTCAAAAGGAAGTGGCTCAGATCATGGTCTGCACGGGAAGGGTTCCTGAGCGGCTAGCGAAAACTTGCTGCTGAAAGAAATTGTCATGCGAGCCCATACGAAAGGATTTGAGGAAATGGATCCGTATCATTGCTATTTTCTAAATCTCCCATTATCTGTTATCGAGAAATCTGGGACAAGCTTAATTATATTTAAGTACACGATTAATTGCACATTGTAAAATTATAAATTGTAAAATACAAATTCTCATATGAAAATCCTATTTTACTGTAAAAGACAATAAATCGACCAAGTCGAAGATTCGTTTGGTTAAACAACAAGTAGATAAACTGCCCATTAACTACATCATCACTTACCACCTGAGTTTTAGTTTGACCTGAGAGTGGCAAAGTTATTAATTATGAACATGTATGTCTCGCATGACTCATAAACTTTAAGATCCACGCACATTTATTTTGCGTAATAATTATAAAATATGTAGGTACCCTAAATATAATTTATTTGACAGTAAATCCTTTTCTGTAATAAACTCTGATTTATTTTAGGTCATAATAAATATATATTACAAGACGGAATATGATTAAATAGTTTCGTTTTAAAGATAGGCAGATGAGAAAACGTAGTGTAATCTTTCCCGATCTTTTTTTATTGCGGAGAACAATTTTGCTTCTCATCAAAACAGTATGCATATTGCATACATTTTTATGCATAATTAGACATACTTGGTAGTAAAAGATTTATCAAGGGTATAATAATTAAGTAATTAAATAAAGAACTACGTATATTACATGCTTTGATTATGCCTATCCAGTTCTACTTCATTTATATTTAAATCTGGATCATTCTCGGCTGGAGGTGGAGGTGCAGAGATGCTCCCGTCATCGACAAGATCACCGGGATTGCTTCGAGGTAAACTGTTGGTGCTGCCCCTTCCGTCCTTGTGGGGGTGGTCGTGATTACCGGTGTGATGAAGGTTAAATTTATTTACGGTGGGGGCTGGAGGTTGGCTGATTTTCCCAGCGTTGGTATTGGGCTTTATGGAAAGGCTGACGTAGTAGTTCTTGGAAGGGTCCAGGGTCTGCGTGGGCAACGTAAATACTTGAGTGCTTTGGCCTTGTTGAACTTCCAAAGTGATTGGGGATTGGGTGTCATTCCGGGGGGAGATTGCTATTTGCATGGGGGAGACGGTTTTGGATGGGGTTGGGGTAGGCCCATCGAGCATTCCTCTCATTACACCATTTCTTGTCATAGAGTCCGTTTGGGTTGGTCCTGGAGCCCGGAGCGGATTCACCTTTGGAAGGAATGTCGGCTTTCTTCCTTTCCCGACTAAATTTAAAATGCGAAATTACATAATTGCTAAAGATTATTATTAACATATTAGTTAATCATGCTTACTGTATGCAGCACAAGGAACTCCAGTGTAGGCATGTGCGGCATGATGGCATCTATGAGTGGAGTGGGTGCAGTTCTGATTCCCATTCCCATTCTGAGCCTCCCCATTATGATTACTGCAACAACTGGCAGATCTATCCTCATCCTCCAGAAAGGGCAACTTGGTCGAATTCATTTTTTTCAAAGCCATGCTCAGCTTTTCCAGGTCGTCTGAAGGGGCGAATCTGGGAATCATCTTTTTGTTCACTTGAAGAAGTCTTAATTGGTCTACAAAAATATCATCAGATACATACAGCAAAAAGTCAATTTGTATATCATATAAACTAAAATGCAATTTTTCTTATTAATATTTGATTGAACTTCTAGATACCGTATAAATATTTCTCAAAATTTTTAAACGTGAAAGGTCCATTATAATCCCGAAAGTTTACGCTGAGACCAGCCTTCTTGTAGCTGTCTGCTAGTCTCTTCACCAAAAGCTGCTCATTTGCCTTCCCAGCCCGGATTTGGAGCCTTTTGAGTTCCAGGAGTTGTTGGAAAATGGAACGCTCCAGGTTGTACCTTTAGGTCGAAAAAAAATTATTTTGCAACCTTCTACTAACAATTTTACTCCGATGCCTTTGTATCTACCTCTAGAGTCAAGATGTGAACTAATTAACTGAATTATTCCGTAAAGAGTAAATAATATTCCATACTTTCTCATGCTGGCCTGCATAGCTTGCGTAACTGAAATTGGGGTGTCCACATCCGTCGATTTTCTTACCACCCTCGGACTGGGCATGCCTTCATTACCCCTTCCAGCACCCAGTTTGGATCTGGGTCGTCCCACGTTTCCCCCTTTTCTCCTATTCCTCCGGTCCCCCGGTTGTTGGTCCAAGTAGTCATCCCCGCTGGTAATGGATTCTCCCCTGGTGGAAGAAGAGTCATCCCCATCCATGCCCCCAGCCGCGGCAGCGGCCAGCATCATCATCTCAGCCTGCTGCTGCTGAAGCATGAGCTGGTTCACTGTAACAGAGTTATTAAACCTGTTCCGATCACGAGGCGGTTTAACCTTTTTAGCCGAAGAGCTAAAAATGGACTTTCGGTCCGAGATATTGGAACTGGAGGGGGGTCGTCTAGAGTTGGAGTAGGAAGTATATCTCCGTTTCATGCTTAGAGAAGAAGAGGTGGTCTTAGTACCTTTTCTAGATTGGAGGAGGTCCTCCGCCCCGGAAGTATTGGCCATCACGGTCTGATCACTGAAACCAGAGTCACGGAAGTCACCACCGGTTTCATCCCCCCGGCTTGACCTCCTGCTACCCAATCCCCCTCCTCTGGCCCCGCCTAAACGCTTCCCTGCCAAAATCTGCTCTTGCAAAAATATTTCACGCTCTTCGGAGGTGGTTGGCATTCTACTAGTGGAGCGTGCAGGGGAGCCGGACTTTAGTTTACTGGGAGAACGTGCATTTTTCTCTAGGTTAGTACTAGAACCTAACTTGGTTACCCTCCCTCTGGTCTTATTATTCCCATGCGAGGGGGGCTTGCTCTTATCAAAGCAGGATTGGTGGGCACTTCGTGAACTTGCATCGGATAAGTCGACGGATCTCTCTCTGGAGACGGATTTGGACTGACGACTCCGTCTTCGAGCGGCGGCAGCCTCTTGAAGATTTATTGATTTGCCCCGTTCGATCTCATCCGCAACGCTGGCCCTGTCCCTTTCCCTTTGGTCGACTTCATTACTATTCTCGACAATGTCTTTCGATTCATCAGACTTTTCAGAGATGGTTTCTTCCTCCACGGGCTCGATGATACTTTCCACTTTTTCAAAAATAGGTTCTTCCTTCTTTTCCTCCACTTTCTCCTCCTCGTCACTCTTGTCTTTTCTCTCAGAATTGTCTTCATTCTTATTTCCATCAGTCTTTTCAGTGCCGTCGCTTCCTCCTCCCTCCGTCTCTTTTGCTGCTGAATCTTTTGCTTCGTCGTGCCAAGAGACGGAGGTTCGTTTTGCTGAATTATTTCTGGATTTTAAAATGGATTCCTTTCTCGAGTCCGGTCTTGGACTTCCCTCCGGTTCCTTCTTGTCTTCTTCAACTTCCGGGCTTTTCTTATTTTCCTTATTAGCCTCCACTGGGGTTCTGGATTTGGACCTTGCTCTACTCCTCCTCCCATCCCCATCAATCTCATCCGCACCCAAGTCTTCCTCCCTCGCATCAGTCTCTGAACTGTGAACCGCTACATTTTCCAACTCGGTGAAGTTCTCATCCGCCAAAGTCGTATCAAGTAGGGCATCACTACTCTGGGCATCCTTCAACGGACTCTCCTCCCCTTCCCTGCCCCCTCCTCCCCCAGTCTTTTCTCTGGAAGTGCTCCTGCTCTTCTTCTCCTTCAAATCTCTATCCTCCGAAGGCCTATTGCTACTTTGCTGAGATACGGATTCACTTCTCCGACTTGATCTCTTGGATGACTTTTTACTGGCCCGGGAGGCCTTATTCCTATCACTTCCCCTGTCATCCGGGCTACTACTTCCACTCCTGCTAATGACAGGGGACTTGTTCCTCCTCCGTCTCCTTTCCGATTTCCTATGCGAGGATGTCGTACTCCCACCACTACCCTCCACCCCCAAATCATCCGATACTTGGACATGCATATCCCTAACTGAAGGACTTGGGTCCGTTTGTACACTATCATCCATTATTGGTGTGGACGTGGCTATGAATGGCCCTCCATTGGCCCCACCCACTCCCCTCTTAATCGAATTATTATCTCCTCCCCTAATCGCCCCCGGTATGGGTATCGGAGTATCAAAGGCCTCGGGTGAAATGAAAGCACGGTCCTCAGGCGAGGGATCATGATGGGAGCCTAGTTGACTTTGCATCCCGCTTCCGGGACTCCGATGGCTATCAATCGATCTAGATCAAGGGGACATTACACAAGGGACACTTCTATATAGAGCATGCATCTTTGTGTGCGGAGCTTATTTTTGTTCGTGCACAACTTCATTACCAAAACTGTGCCATAATCATAATCAATAACCATATCATGAGAGTGACTTATTGTTGCTATTATTGGATTAAGCTATTCAACAACATATCACATCATCATCCAAACAAATTATTTCATCATCCTTGCCAAAAAAGGAGAAACTAGGTTAAGTTAGTTTAGGTACGGTATTAGGCGGATTTATACTAGAAAAATAAATTGCAATTTGCAATGGAGAAAATTAAGGGAGTTTAGCAAACAAGTTCATTATTTCTACATCTACATTATAGGTAACTATATTGGATTGCTGTTTGATAAAAAAAATAGCTAAATAATGATTGACTTGCCCATTATTAAAGGGAAACTGAAAATATATATTAGGAACACAGCCCATAAACAAGAACATTCATCACATCATCAGCGTCAATAAATTACATGTCATTGGAATGGGGGCAGCAGCCATACCATACCACCGACCAAGCCCATACACAATTTCCAATTTCTTTTTTTCTCTTCCTAATGGCTTCCTTTTTTTAGTTCAGATTCAGATTACGACCCTCATGTTTATTGCCAGGAGGAGGACGGAGCAGAGATACTTATCGCATGTATGAGGAATGTGTATACTTTTGGGAGTTAAAATTTATGACGCTTGACATACCTATTCAGTCTCCGCTGTAAAGCGGCATCATTCAGGGAGTTGGATGGAAGTCCACCGTGGAGCTGGAGAAATTTCGCCACGGCCGAGTTCCCCTTGTGGATAGCAGCATCCAGAGGGGTAATGGGGGCCCCTTTCCCACTCCTCATCAACATGTTCACATCTGCCGAGTGGTCAATCAAAATCTGGAAAAATATATAATATGATGATGGCATTGGGAACATATCACATGTCGGAAATTTGGAATTGGAATTTGCGGATATCAAATTTCATCGAGGTCTTCAATCAATATCTGACATTACTCGAGGGGGAAGCAATGACAATACGATATAGGCAATAATAATAATGGGATATTTTTATTTTGGGAACCCCAGCCATAATACAAGGCAAGGCCGAAGGAAGTCTCATAATCGCATTTTATCCTATTTTAGCCTCGGTGACTGGACAAGGTCCATGTTTCGCTATATATATTTCCTCTGGAGTGGAATGGAATGAAGAATGTCGCTGACCTTGCATTCCCCATTATTTTCTTTCTCCCTGCTCATTCATTCTTTTCGGTGTGCTTTAGGGAGGGGGTGAGAAAATTGCATTAAAAACAGTTTGAGTTTGACATGAAAAGTCCAGCAGATATTATCCTTATGTGGTTATGGAGGTTTATATCTTTAGAGGAATGTGCAGATCATTTTAAGCTAGGCCAATTTTTCTTTTATGACTTGATGGATGTCACTAGGCACGGCAGTTGGTAGATTAGTGGAAGCATTATAACTTTAATAGGTATGGGGCCGTCAAGTGCTCTGGTCAAGCTATTAAGTCAAGTCAAGCCAGAGCCACATCATGCCACGCCATGATAGTCATATTATATGGGTGACCATACATATTTGGCCCTGAGACTTTGGAGAAAGCTGAAGGTCTATTTTATTTATGGGCAGTTAGCTTTCTGCTAGGAAAGAAGGCAAATATAACGGTGGGTAGGTATACAGGCACATATGTGCGAAAATAATTAACAAGATTATAGCGCTTTTGATGCCTCATATATAGCGATTGATTATTAGATGTGGTAGTACCCATACAACTCTATTCACAATTTTACAAACTACTGACTACTGACAATGGTCACCAAAAGAAAACAAGATAATATAAGCCGATATGCACTTTAAACCAGATAGTTTTGGTGAAGTTTTTCTTTCGTGTGAGATAAAAAATGTACTGAAAGACTGCCAGAATGTCTTCCTACTTGTTTATCTGCAGTTGATTATAAGGATGAAGGATATAAACCATCTAAAACATTTACATATGAAAAGGGCGTGTGATATGATGATACTAATCATCACCAATTCCTCAAAGCAGCTTAATTTAGTTAAAATTTGGAAGCCCAATAGCTTTCGTGAAATTTGGCGACTTCTGAATTTCTTTTTGGGCATATTCTAGAAATTTTCAAATTCAGATGCTCTATTCACATTTGAAGTCAAGTAGTTTTGTGAATTTTGTTTATATGTATCTACATAATGAGTAATTAGATAATTATAAATGAAATTCGAATTTACAAAAAAAAAACGTGTTACAAATAGGTAGGCATATATAATCTTAATGCAATAAAGTTAGTTAAGCAATTTCATGAAATGTATCGTATTGCCCCATTACATACTTTCATATTTTAATGCGATATTTTTTACTGCATTTTGAAATTTCATAATTTGATTCTTTTGAGGATTGCACTACAAAAATAGACTAATGCCAATTTCTTGTTCCCATTTACTACATTTTTTACTCTTAAAGCCGCTGAATGTGAATGAGCAGGCGGGTTTCAATAATGGAAAGAGAAGTAACAAAAGACAAGGCCGTTCTCAACCCCTCTCCCCATTCATCTTCCTAGATGTATGCCTTCTTTGAAACTTTCTCCACACAGATTCATAATAAAATAGGACTCAACTATAGGCACCTAACAGATATAATAAATTTTGTACTCCCGTAATGGAGGGAAAGCACGCACCTTGACCATCTCCACATTGTTATTCAGCGCTGCCAAATGAATTGGACAGCGGCCATCATTGTTGCTCGCATTGACGGTGTCCGGCCGCTGGGAGAGGAGCCACAGGACAAGGTCCTTCCTCCTGGAGAGGACCGCCTCATGAAGGGGCAGGTCACCACGGACATTCCTTAGCCACAAATTGGCCTCGTGTTTGGCAAGGAGCTTGAGCGTCTCCAGCTGCCCCTTCGCGGCCCCACAGTGGGCAGGGGTGCGACCCTTCCGGTCCTGCCGATTCGGCTCGGCCCCATAATTGAGCAGCAGCTCCGTGCAGTCCGCATTTCCCAGGGTGACTGCATAAAACAGGGCGGTGCAGCCATTGTTGTCGATTATATCCACCTCAGCCCCGCAAAGTCCGATAAGCGTCTCCAGACAGTCTGTATGGCCCCTGCTGGCAGCGCAGTGTAAGGCTGGAATAAAAAACAATGAAATAAATTTTTAACGCATAATGTCAAGTCAAGCACCTTTTCCTAGTAGTCCTTGCAAGACATTTTGCAAGAAAAGTGCAAAAAATCCAGACATGTGCAAACAACATATCGTTTTGATCGTACACATATATAATTATCTAACAAACAAACATGACATTTGACATTTTCCAATGGGAGAAAGTTGTTTGACTCTATTCAAGAAGGAGGTACGAGTGGGACATATACATGATACTGATTACTTTTACTATATTCCTTTTCTACTACTATTGACTGACGTTGATCATCAAATATTACATTAATGGCCCATCCAAAAACTCGATAAAAGTTGGTCATTTCTTTATTCCCAAAGGGTGAAGCCGGCTTTCTCTTCCCCCTCTTGAAATTGGCAATGCAATGAAATGATGCTCATTTTTGGTAGCCTACATAAATACGCGTGTATAATTTCCCGGTATTCTTATAATGTGTATTGCCATTATAGAGAAAAGGCACACGACAACAATCGATTATAAAAATCAATATCACGTTTTACTACGTTATACATACTGTTAGGTGCTCTACTCCTTATAAACGGTGTATTATTGGGAGGATTGTGGACAGGCGACCACATTTATTTTTCTGGAGGAGTTGGAGGGAAAAGGAAAGCTATTTTCATTAGTCATTCATTGCCAGAAAGATATTGCATTTTTGCAACAAGACATTTTTGCCATGGAAGGTAGGCTCGACTCATCGCCAAGAAAATGGGTGGAGGAGGAGGTGGATTTGGTTGGATTAGGCTTGGATGGGTTGATTTCGTTCCCGGCGATTAACCCCCTAGGTGTTTCCCCCCCTATATACATTTATCCCCTTTGACACTTCTCCCCCTAGG
>JAQIXQ010000168.1:0-48357 GCA_034700485.1 Pseudosinella alba | reverse complement strand
TCATTGCAATGGGTGTAGACGCTGTAATGGGGACAATACCTGTGGAGGGAGGTGGAACTGTTGTTAATCAGGAATGGGAGCTTTTCGAAGGGGTAGGTTCGTAGTTGGGAGGTGATGAAGGGTTTCTGCTTTGGGAATAATGTTGAGTTACCGGTGTACCAGAATTCCATGACGTCATATCTTGAGATGACAATCGGTATGGGTGGTGATGTTACTTGATTTGTTTCCTCCTTTCCCTCAGTTATAATGTCCAATCCCTGGAAGTTGATCAGGTGAACCAAGCATCCTGCAAATAGATTTGTGTATTGATGGGTGTCGATTGTTGGAGATGTGTAAATTGAATCCGGGGGTAGAGAATGGCCATTGTTGTTTCGGCTCTTGTGACGGTACTCTGAATATTTCCAGAGGAAATCGTTGATCTGGTAGTGCTCCGTGTTCCGAATGTTATTCATGTTCATTGATATCATGTGTATTCGAATTAATTGACGAATTAATTAATTTAAAAGGCATTATAAATTAATTTTAGGATATATTCCAGATTATGTACATGTTCCCAGCATAATGAGGTAAATGCGCAATTACTTAGGTATATCATGGGATAGTTGGTATACTTTTACAAATTTTTCGTTCATAATCTTATTCTTTTCCAAAACAAGCATAATCAAACTTTGATTATATGATAATAGTAAAATAGTGAGTGGGAGATTGCTTCACGTTCCTGGAATAAATTTCCTTTTTAATCCATTGAATAGCATTTGTCAAACAATAGTTTAAAACTTACATAGCTAACGAGATGCTAATGTCAAAAACGATTCCTGACTGTGATTGGAGATTGTCGTCCCACCACTGACTACTGCATTACAGGCATAATTGATTGACTTGATCCACTTTGAACAAAAATAGCACAACCAAACAGAACAACGTGTATGTTCATTTCCTATTTGTTTCACCATCCATGTGATTGACATTTGACTAAGGAAGGAGAAATTCCACTTTCCCAGAAACCACCAACCTAAATCTAATTCATGAACAAGGGATTAGAAATTCACCTAATTTCAACCAATTCAAGGATCAAAGGAAACTACTTGAAACTACCTGTAACCTATATAATTATCATTAGGACTCCTTCATCCTCGCCTCTGCCTAAGATAGTGGGAAATGAATGCAATGTCTCAGAAATATTTTCCCTTATGATTTTGAAAGGAAATTGCATCTAAAAATACCAAGTTCATGGCTTATGCAATACCCGAAATGCATTTCGTAACCCTGCAGTTTCCGTATAAAAACCCTGCACATTCCAAGACGTTCATCTCAGAACCTCCCAACCAATCTATCTTCATTATCATATCCACTTTTTGTCCAAATCTATCTAACTTTCCCCAAATTACTGCTTATTTCACCCAAAAAGTTAAGAAAAAGCTGCAGGGACATAGAAAAATAAACTATGGGACCAGGTCGAAGGTCACAGCCAATAAGCGGATGGGGATTGACCATCCCCCTCATCCTGACTCTGACCATTTTAGGGACACTTCAGTCCAGTCATGCCTCTCCTTCCTTCCGCTCCCAAGATCCTCATCAGAGGATAGTCAGCATCCCTCGGGGCAATGTGGAGGGTTTCCTTGTAGGGGAGGATGGAGCCGGAGATGAGCTAATCCTGAAACCTAAAACAATTTACGACCAGGACGGACTCAACTCTCAATGGGAGCCATCCTCCCATCCTTACTTCCTCCGAAGGATTCGTAATCCATCTACAATCCCCACCTCTGGGGATGCTAATGATATCGGAGAGGATCCCATCCAACGTTTTTGTTCCAACAGATTGAGAGAAGCATTGGACCAGGTCTGTAACGGAAGTTTCCACAATCCGCTGTCCGGCACGATCAGGAAGAGGAGCGGTGGCTCTGTTCGTGACATGCCCAGAAATGTGGTAGAGGAATGTTGCCGGAGGCCATGCAGGAGGAAGGATCTTAAGAAATACTGTGGGGGTGGGCAAGGGTAAGTTACAATGTTACAGGAGGAACATTAAAAATATGAAGGCTAAAGGCACCCCATAATTAACTATTTGTCTCTCTGTCAGGTCCTCCTTGTCACTTGCTCAAAATCCCCGGTCTGATGAGATCCCGTCGGCGACTCCGAATACAAGGGTGAGTTTGACATAATCCATTTTTGGTATGAATTGGTCGTTTAGTTTATGTCTTGGGGCATTGTGAGAATTTTCTTTTAATCCGTGCTCAACTTTTTTTTTTAGGTGGAAGCACGTCCAGAATCAGAGAAAAGTCTATTGAGGTCTCTCATCTTGACAGTTTTCAATCATGTCTTTACCCGAAACAACACCAAGCTAAGAGGATCCACCTCCCCTTCCAACCAGGGAGTTAGCCAACGCCGGATTCAAGATAGGTCGGGCTATTACTCGGACTCGTCAGCCATCACCGGTGAAGATGACGATGGAGGAAATTCCTCACCATCATATTCACAAGGGGAGGGTGGGTCGAGTGGTAGTATGGACTCCAGCGGGGGGCACGCACGACATGGGAGTAGAAATGCTGTCACAGCCCCGATGCCGGAGAGGTTGTTCCCGGTGAGGCTGTATCCAAGCTACTACCAAGAGTAGTCTAAATTAGTCAGGAAAATATTATTCCGTTGAAATGTATTTATATGGGAAAGCAAGCCATGTATCAAAACATTGCAAAACATTGTCATTCCGAAATGATCGAGAATCACTATTTATTTTTTAACTTGTGTGAATGTGGTTAAATGAGGGAAGGTAATATGTCCTATAAGGACAATAATCTTTGTAACACATACTTAATTATGATCAATAATATTCGTCACGGGTATATGGTCAGATAAAGATTGTTGCAGTTCAAGGACTGCCCAAAACTATTTAGTTCCTCCGTTGCGTTGGGTCATGCTGTAACTTACACTATGTAGTAGTCGTTGTAGTCAAATAAAAGGATATTTTGAGCAAGCAAATTCACTTGTATTCTCGTAAAAAATATTTATTTTTGAATGCATTACAGCAATTGCATCGTTGACTCATCTATTGACAAAATGCTTTCTAATAGATAGTTCGCCAGTCATAAAAGTTGAATACTAATAAGCCCATTTCATTTTCACA
Source organism: Pseudosinella alba (assembly GCA_034700485.1). NCBI lineage: Eukaryota > Metazoa > Arthropoda > Collembola > Entomobryomorpha > Entomobryidae > Pseudosinella > Pseudosinella alba. Next base: position 45,239 of record JAQIXQ010000168.1, on the reverse strand, counting down.
TATTTGCATTTGACAAACACAATATATAGAATGAGTCACCAACCCAGCATTATAGATGACTTTTTTAATTCGTAAAAAATATAGTTAAAAAAGTATATGATTTTCCCATTCTAAAAGTGCCCTCGGCTAAGATCGGGATTTCCCAGACCCAACCGACAACTGTCATGCCTGATGAAGACATTTTTGCTATAACTGACGATGAGAGAACTGCTGCCCAAATGCGAAGGATATCCGTCCAGGTCACATTTTGCAAATCATATTTTTCGGCCAACCATAATTAAAGATTAAAACGCTAAAAAAATGATGATGAGTCAAGATATATAGATGTTTTACAAATTAATCCTTGTTATAAAAATGCAAAAGCATAACGAGATTTGCGTGCCTTTCTGCCCCGTTGACTTGTTATAACTCAATGATAGCTTCAGTTGTGAGTGAGTGAATGAGCATATTTGGGAAATCGATGTTTGGCTTCAACATCCATGTCGACACTGCAAGAAAATGACACTTACATCACACGGGCGTAACGAAATATATCAAACTCAGGAAATTATATAAAAGTGTTAAAAGGGTTAAAATTAGATCATGATGTGAGTTTGTTTAGTTATCTCAGAGAGTGCATAAAATAGAGGCTTCATACATTATTATTTGCATAAATTCCCTTAAGGGGTTCTTCCACTTCCGACTTCTTTATGCTGAGAATGCTTCCCCGCATGTTCCTTGATGTCGTCATGATGGTGGTCATGATGTTCCAGATGTTTATCAAAATGATTGTGATGCTAGTTACGTAGCACGGTCATTGATTTTTATTAGAAATCTTTATCCAATCTGAGCAAAAATAGTTTTACATCATGTAGATACTTATAAATTCATTCCCTATTTGTTTCCCCATCCATATGATTTGAGATTTGCATTCCCAAGTTATTTCACTTCCCCATGATAAACTACCAGCATAACTCAAGAGCAAGGAAAGCCTAATTCGCTCCAATTTCAATCTGACTTTGTCAAAGAGATCAAAGGGGAATGACATCAACCAATGTAATTATCATTGGGCCTCCATCCTCTACTCTGTGTTATCAAGTGGAAAATTTGAAGTGAATGCAAGCTCTCAGAAATATTTGTCATTTTTTTTTATGAGTTTGAATGGGGATGGAAGCTAAAAAATATGTCAAATTCAACGCTTATGAAATTTATCGAAATATGTATTTAATAAATAATCCTCTTCACTAAAATCAAGTTCAGTTTCTGTACATACATAAGTATACAGAAAGTGGACACAATTTTGTCTATTCGTGTTAATTACATAGATGACATTTTTGGTATAAAAAAAGTAGATCATATACGTATCTCATTTTCTCCATCTAAAAGTGCCCCCGCCTAAGATCCGGATTTCCCAGACCCAACCGACAACTGTCATGCCTGATGAAGACAAAATTTTCCTTTTTGAATCCGAGTGACTCCGCATGATCTTCAATAATGCTTTCAGTCCTTGAGTCCAGATTTGGCTTGAGGGAGAGCACAGCCCAACCACGCTGGTCTACTCCAGGCCAACAGCTTGAGACAAAGGCAAAAGTCTTGTGATCAGTGAGAGTTACCGTGTCCACCAAAGTATTTGCAGATTGAGACGGATCAAAAGGGCGATACTCAACATAAATTCCAGGTCTGGTGACCACACGAGCTGTGACTAGGGGTCGACCAAAACCGAATATTGTAGCAATTGAATTCCCAGTGGTCGTGCTGGTGTTCCGGGTGAAGCAGGCGTCATAGTAGAACTCGTCCTCCCGCATGGATCTGTAGTTGGGCATGGCCGAGGTGACCCGGTACATGTTGTATCGACTTGCCCCAGCGGTGTACTTCAAGGAGTCTACCTGAAAGGGGAAACTTGTCATTTAGAAAGACTTGTCAATTAAACAAAGTTGGTATAATTACTAATTATACGATAATTAATTAAGAGCTCACAAATTCCCTGCTGGCTTTAACTGGCCTGGGATTAATCCCGGAACATGATCCTTCCCGAAAATCATTGTAGGGTTCTAGTGCGGTAACAAGCGTCACTGTCAAAATTAGCAAAGTGCTCAGAACTTGGATCATTTTGGATGTCTGTAATTTTATTATCACTTCAACTCATAAATGGCAGAGGTAGAGCGTAGTTGATTGTTCAATGAATAATATTATACTGGCAGAAAGGTCAGTGACGAGTCCATCCTTTAACCATTTATTCGAGACCAATATCAGCCCACAAATCAGTTACCTCTAAACTAACAGGAAACCAAAAGGATGAATTTCCTTTTTGTCTTCCTTTGGTAATTACAGATATATGATGATATAAATGTAAGTACATATATCCTTATGGACTGGGGAAGATGGGATGTTCCTAATGCAAAATGATTCCAATTGATCGGGTGATCAGTGAGCGGAATTGGTTTTTGCATTTACATTAGCTTAGCGCAGTCAGGTGGAACGGGTTAAAGCCTTAAAAAAATGATAAGTGATGATATACGAAATAAATCCGTTTACAACGGCGATAGAAACGTAGCTGAATGAAGTACGAAAAGCAGAAGAAAATATTATCGGCGTCGTAATACAAAAATATGTAATTTTAACCTTTGACCTTTGTAGACGTAACCGATTAAGTTGAAAATCGTTACCGGTGGAAGTCGTGACGAGTAGTACTACCATATAAAATTAGACGAGAATTGGTTCAGCGGTTTAAACAGTGTATTGTTAACAGACAGACAGACAGACAAACTGCACGAAAGCAGTACTAGCTGAACATACATTCAGCTACGTAATAAAATGATGATAAGTCAAGATATAGATGATTTACAAATTAGCCCTTATCATAAAAAAGCAAAAGCATAACGAGACGTGCGTGCCTTTCTGCATTGTTGGCTTGTTGTAACTCAATGATAACTTTAGTTTCGGTTCATGGAATATGCATATTTGGGAAGTCCACGCCTGGTTTCAATATTCATGCCGGCGATTCAAGCAAAGTGCACTACATGGGCGTAACTATGAGTTACATATAATGAAACTTATCAAACTCATAATTTCTTTAAAGTTTGCTCTGTATGAAAATTCCATGAAATTACATAAAAATTTCAAAGGGGCTGAAATTAGATTATGATGTAAATTTAATCATGTTGTTAAAATCGCAGTAAATTATGAGTATTATGACATCGTCGGATAAGAAGTTCCAGAGAAGTACAGATGAATTGCTCTTAAGTTATGATTTTATGGGCAAAATGAATAGCTCAACCCTTAAATGTCTATGACCCTTTATCATTTTCATCACGAAATGGACAGATTCCATCCGCAGAAGGGATGACTCCCCCATTATGATTGAACAAGTAGAATAAACTTTAACGCTCAAGCCTCGGAATTTGTGCTATAAAAAGAATGCGAGCTTTCGTTAACTCCATAAATAATTTCTTTAAGTTTAGTTTATTGTGCACAAAAGAAAATTATAGTAAACTGTTCTACAATTTTATTTGAGTTGAAATAAATAGGTCCATCCCCCACTGGCGACATTGCGGGCTGAGTGTTCATCATGGTGGTTATCATGGTGATCAGTAGTGACCATGGCTATCATGATGACGGTTGTGATGATTTGTCAAGGGATTTTCCCAGTGACAACTGTCATATCTGAGGACGACAAAATTCTCCCTCTTGAATCCAAGTGAAGCCGCATGATCCTCAATTCGCCTCTGTGTGCTTACATCCAGCTTGGGAGTGTTGGTGACCACAACCCACGTCCCCTGATCAACATTGGCGTGGCAAAGAAACAGGAAAGCAAACGTTTTGTGATCAGTCAGGGTCACCGTTAAAACATCTCTATGAAGGACGCCATTCTGATCCCTCCCAGTACTCTCCACATATATCCCCGGTCTGGCAGTTATGTCTAAAGAGACGAGAGTGCGTCCGAAACCATAGATCCCGAGGTTTCTGTTCAACTTGGACAAGCCAGTGCTGTTCCGAGTGATACATGAGTCATAGTAGAACTCGTCCTCCCGCATGGTTCGGTAGTGGGGCACGGAGGAGGCCAATCGGTACAGTTGATATTTCGCCCCGGCGTGAACATATTCCAATGAGTGCACCTGCGAAAGTTAAATATTGTCATTGGCAGTACTGTTGTAGTTAAGTCTGAGTAATTTTGTAAATTTATAGTTTGGCTAAATGAGCTTGGCTTACCCAATCCCTATCAGCCTTGACCGGCTTAAATGGAAACCGAGAACAGGAGCCTTCCTTATAATGCTGATAAGGCTCCAACGCCACGACATGGGCAATAATTGCCACCGACAGGATGGTTCCAATAGTAGGAATCATTGTTAGTTTGGCTCGGGATGCCCCGTACAAAATATTATTTTTCAGTCCGCAAAATCTAACGGCTAAACAAGTTACTGGAAGTTGGGTTTTGTAATGAGGAAGATTAGTCCCTTTTATATCTGAAATGCTTACAATTAGGAAGACGTGCACAATCATTGGGATGCGCGATGCGCGTTCATGTATCTACGAAATATGATTTACCCTTCCTGTTTTGCTCATTATTAATTGGATTGGCTGATTGGATAGGTTGGACTTCTTTATCGCCCTATCCATGATGGTCATGCTCATAAATAAATTCATTGTTAATCAATAAGTTTATCAGTTTTGTTGTAACTCAAATGGTTAAATCAGGATTCTCAATTTAATCGTTGTTGTTGTCCATGTTGTTGATGAATTGATAAGCATTGATGAGCTCTGGATGACCGGATCAGCGATAAAAATTTGATGGCGGGCGAGTACCACTTGCGATATGAAAACAGTGCTGAAGCTTGATCTATAAATTGTAAAAAAAAAAATAACAAAGTTTCAAGGGTTAAGGGAGGACGTGAACGAAATAAAATTAACCCATCACTCAAGCCAAAATTCATTAGGAAATATTCTAGATTTAGATAGCTATACATTTCAACTTTTATACATGTTGAGCAACCCTGCTTAATTCTCTGCATGTTCATGTTATTTTTTGGAGTTATGCGATGATTTATTAAGGATCTAAGACTGAAATAAAGCAAACACTATTTATCCTATCAATGCAACTGGAAGGAAGTCCGGTCCGGTCCAAGATGGAATCGCGTGGATAAAATGGGAAATGTCGGACATTGATATTGAGGAACAACTGTTTGCAGACTTTACTAGTTTCCTTTTAGATTTTGGCAATGCAATCCCTTGCCACACTAAAATATAACGTGCACATTGGAATTGCTCCCCGTTCATGCACATTTCTCTTTAAGAAAACAATGGAAAAATTACAGTATTGCAAATTTTCTAATAATCTGATGACCTAGGCAAAAGGTCATAAAAGGTCATAATCATACGTCAGTCTTGCGTCAACTGTATTTCAACAATAAATGCATATATTGGATATTGTTGTAGGATGAGTTAAAGAATGACTTAAGGCTATGACATAGGGCTTAACTAGGGTTAGAACTAGATTGACATGGTGTTGTGGGATAAGGTTTAGATTATGCACTATGAAAATTTATATAGCAAGCCATAAGTTAAGCAGGAAGCTAAAACATAAGCTACTAGGCTGATTTGAAGGAGATCGCTCCTTCACTTATCTTTACTTCTCTTTGGAGATATGGCCACAATTCATTTTTTTTTAAATTATTTACATTTTATAAGTATTTCTGGCATATTTAATTTGGCTTAGATTTATCATGCAATTATTGCAAATCTCAAACCACAAAACATCTTCATGAACAAAGTAATGTTTATCAATGCTTCATGTATTCTGTAGTTCTGATATCTTCCTTGGCGTTGTTTGGATTTTAATTAATTTACTCATGTGGAGCGAGGTGTGATATGGAGTAATAGGCAAACAAAACATCAAGTCAAGTTCTCCACTCCCACATAAAGTTGAACAAAATGAATAGAATTCATAAATTAGTGTATTATTTATTCCAAATTATTTATTCATAATGCATCATCCATCATAATGACGCCAAGGCTGGGTTATTTGGATAACCTTTCACTTTGTGCCAATCTCACGTTGCGAAGATAACATATAATATGATATCCAATTTTAAACTAATAATCCCATACTTTTCTAAAAATAAGCATAATCAAACATTGGTTAAATTATGACATTAATAGCAGCGAATAGGAGAAAGTTTCCACGTTCCTGGAAGTTTGCATTTTACTCACTTACGCTAGTCAAACCCGTTGAATGGCGTTTTTCAAGAATATTTTATATCTTACCAAACTAACGATGATAATGTCAAAAATGAGTGCTGATTGATTGTGATTGTCAATTGTCGTCCCACTATTGACTACTGCATTACATGCATAATTGATTGACTTGATCCACTTTGAACAAAAATAGCCCTTCCAAACCATCCAACTTATATGTTCAATTCCTGTTTGATTCTCCATCCATATGATCGATATTTGACTGAGGAAGGAGAAATTCCACTTGCCCAGAAACCACCAACCTAATTCTGATTCATGAACAAGGGATTACAATTTCACCTAATTTCAACCAATTCAAAGATCAAAAGGAAACTATTTGAAACTACCTTTTAAACTTATAATTATCATTAGGCTTCCTCTACATCCTCGCCTCTGCCTAAGGTAGTGGGAAATGAATGGAACTTCTCGGAAATATTTTCATTTTTATAATAGGTTTTGACAGAAAATCTCAGCTAAAAATACCAAGTTCATGGCTTATGCAAGAAAATGACACTACATGGGCGTAACTATGAGTTATAACGAAATTTGTTTGCCATCCATGAAAGTTCCTGAGGAAAGTATATAAATGTTCTAAAGGGTTTGAAATTAGATTATTTTGATGTGTGCTTGGTCATCTCAGAGAGAGTACATAAATTAGATTTCATTAAAGTCATCAACCCCAAATTAGTAATTTCTTTTCTTTAAGTTTAGTTTATTGATTTATTAAATGAAAACTGTGGCTGTGGTAAAACATGTTACAATTTAACTTGAGTGGAAATAAATTAGTTGTTCAGGCATAACATATTGTATAAATTAGTGTTTCCGATATCAGCATTCCTAACTTTAATTCTTAACCTAACCGGGAGGTCCATCCCGCACCGGCGACTTTGTGCGCTGAGTGTTCATCATGGTGGTTATCATGATGATTATCATGATGATCGTCATGGTGATTGTCATGATGATTGTCATGATGATTGTCATGATGGTCATCATGATGACGGCTGTGCTGATCATGATGACGGTTATGATGATTTGTCAATGGATTTTCCCAGTGACAACTGTCATATCTGAGGACGACAAAGTTCTCCCTCTTGAATCCCAGTGAAGCCGCATGATCCTCAATTCTCCTTTGTGTGTTCACATCAAGCTTGGGAGTGTTGGTGACCACAATCCACGTCCGCTGATCCACGTTGGCGTGGCAGAGGAACAAGAAAGCAAAAGTTTTGTGATCAGTGAAGGTCACCGCAAGAACATCCCTATGAAGGACACCATGCTGATCCCTTCCACTACTCTCCCCATATATCCCAGGCCTGAGCGTTATTTTTAAAGAGGAGAGAAGGCGTCCGAAACCAAAGATCCCGAGGTTATTGTTAGTCCTGGACAATCCGGTGCTGTTCCTGGTGATACATGAGTCGTAGTAGAACTCGTCCTCTCGCATGGTTCGGTAGTGGGGCACGGAGGAAGCCAATCGGTACAGTTGATATTTGGCCCCGGCATGAACATATTCCAATGAGTTCACCTGCCAAAGTTAAATATAGTCAATGACAGTACAGTTAAGTATAGTTAAAATTGAAAGCTTGGTTAATTATCTTGGCTTACCCATTCCCTATCGGCCTTGACTTTTTTAAATGGAACTCCGGAGCAGGAGCCTTCCTTATAATGCTGATAAGGTTCCAGCGCCGCCACATGGCCTATAATTGCCACCGACAGAATGGTTCCAACAATAGGAATCATTGTTATAGTTTCCCTCGGGATGCCCCGTACAAAATATTATTTTTCAAAACGAGCAAAATCCAACGGCTAACAATTCAATGGAAGTTGTGTCTGGAAATGAGGAAGATGTCAGTCCCTTTTATATCTGAAATGCGTAGGCGTGCCCTTACGCAATATGCACTTCATTTCATTCACATCACTTCCTAAACCATTCATTGGGATTTGGGATGAGCGTTCATGTAGTTACGGATTATGATTTGCCCTTCCTGTTTTGCTCATTATGAATTGGATTGGCTGATAGGATAGGTTGGACTCCTTTATCACTCTTCTATCGATTATGGTCATGCTCATTAATTCATTGCTCATTACTCCGTTTTGTTGCAACTCAAATGGTTAAATCAGGATTCTTAATTTAATCGTTGTTGTTGTTCATGATGCTGATTAATTGATAAGCATTGATTGATGAACTCTGGATGACAGGATCAGTTATAAAAATTTAATTACGGGCGAATATTAATACATTGTTGAAGCGATGGTCTTATAGACGAAGCCACTGATTTTATTTCTATAACTTCATAATTACCTATTCATGAAGATACATTATGAAAATAGATTTTACTCCTATTGATTTGATTTTATCGCTTAGAGCTATAAATTGTAAACAAAAATAACAAAGTTTCAAGGGTCTTGGGAGGATGAAAATGAAATAAAATTAATATCTCATGCTCAAGTCAAAATTTCATTATTAGAAAATATTCTAGACTTAGATAGCTATCCATTTCATCTTTATACATTTTAAACAACTTTGTTAATTACATGCATGCTCATGGTTTTGAGCTGCTGGAAGGATGTCCAGTTCGATCTAAAAGATAGCATCGCATGAATAAAACACATAAGAGCTCTGACATTGATATTAACGAGCTACTGTTTACAGACTTTACTAGGTAGTTTCCATTTTTAGACTTTGGAAATCGCCTGCCTCACTTCGTACCCTGCCCTTCGTTAGTACTTGTTCATACTAATCGTAAGTCACATAATGTACTAGCATGTTAATTAGTACAGTTTGAGACATGTCTTAGGTAAAGCCATTTACCATATTGTACACATACAGTAAAACTCGCCAAATACAACCTGCTATAGATGGATGAATGCATTCGGCTAACCCGATTTTTTTTTGATTTGCAAATGCCAACAGCTTTCACCTATAGGATAATAGGATATTGCGACCACATCAGCTAAATTAGTCATCAGCTTCATTGAGAGGGAATATACCTATTCTTATGTTATGAAGCAGTTTTACCTATCATATGATTTCTACTCTGGTTTTTGTTAATTAGTAGCCATATCTATTAAAGTAGAATAATTAAATATTCCACGACCTACCAATACCTGCCATTTTTCTGCAATTCAAATTAATTACTTACCATTGTTTAATAAATTGTTAGAAGGGATTCTACTAAAGAAGAATTGAGCCAAGAATGTGAATGTATGACTGTTTGTGTTTGGAAATCCAATTCGGATTCCAAGTCCACCATTACCACTACGACTCCTCCAAGAGCAAACAGTCCACCAGCTTTTGTATGGCAAAGTCTTGGAACACGACAGGGGTCAATTTCTCAATATAGTTCATGGTCCCAAAGGAGACTTTCACCTCCTGAAGGGATCGCAGCATCATCTTGTACTCCCTTCTTGAGTTCAATGACTCCGACCTCTTTATCCTGTCAAGGATTTTCCTTACCATGGAACGGGATATTATCCCATCCATACAACTGACGGACGTCTCATATACATTCCCACAGCAGCCGTAGAGCCCAACAATGCAGACAATGGAATTCAAATATATCCACCCAAAATAGACTTTCATTGTTGGGTTGGAATGATTTGCTTTTCCCAGGATGTTAAGGGCGCACACTATCTGGAGGATCACGGCCGCGGCCAACCCCGTGATCAAGTGGATCGGCATCAGGATGTTGAAGAGCTTGGCGAGGATTTGGATTTCTCGGTAGATCCTGGTGACCTTCCATGGGCACTCCGTTGCGAATCTTCTAATCACAACAGAGAAGTGGTAGAAGGCATAAGTCACGAATATACTAGAAATTATTTTACTGCTGGTTTTACCTCTGGAAATGAATTAGGGACTCCGCCAATGACACGCATCCCAGCAAGATCACTGCAACGAACATGGTGTAAGCCCTCATGAGATAGTAATAGGCTACGTAGTTCAAGCCAAAGGTGAGCAACTTTTTTATCGCCAAAGCAATATACGCGAATGTTGTTGAGTGCCGCGCAGCCTGCTCCTCCAAAGTTGCAAGGAGCTGTTGAGTGGGCTGGAAGGTGGCAATATTCACAGGATTGTTGGGCATCATCACAGCGCCCATCCCCACAGCCGTGGGGAGGCAACCAAACATCATCAGCCTGATTAGTTTGCATGTGAGGAAGGCCAGTTTTGTGATTCGTCGCTCCTCGCCACCTCCAGCATCTCCCAGCAGTCGTTGTTGTTCGAAATTGGAAATCTGCGTCATCATCTCTTCAGTGATGTCCGGTCTCAAGTAGATGGCCAGATTGAAGATCCCAAAATGTGCAAAGCTGAGTCCTGTGATGAGAATAAAGCCGGTCCAGTTGCTCTCCGTTGTATTACTTCGGAGCATTTGAGTGGCGTGCACAACATGCATCATTCCGCAGAGCATAAGTACAGCTCCGGAGAGGAGGAAACACTTCTCTTCAATTTTTAGTCGAGGGAAGGGCTTACACTTCACCCATGTATAGGGAGTACCTGCGAACTTCCAGTTGTTTTTTGGGAGCAGGTTGAACTCCTCCATGATTCCTGCCCGGATGCTCATTTTGACTATTTTTTTTATGGAGGAGATATAATTTTATAGATTTGTTCAAATGAGAAGGTAAATTCTACTGTTGCCACTGGGTCGGCCAGAAATAAAGTAACTGGGATAATGTGGTATATCTATTACGTCAGACTATTATTTTGGCACATTCGCAATATTCCCATTTTCGCAACTGATGAATGATTAGCAATGTAATAACAAGTTCTTGTTATTGCAATGGAGGAAGTATGTTCCTCCAGCATAAAAGTAATCTAGTTATTGATCATGCTTAATAACAAAAGACGGGTAGGCGGTGAGTGTTTCACAAGGAAACCTTCTAACAAGATTGGAACAATTTGATCAAAATCAAATGTAAAATCAAACAAGGTTTTTTACATATTATGACATCGACAAGCGCTACATTTGAGTGATATTTACCTCCTTCACCTGAGAACTTCCCTTTGTACGTGAAAAGTGGAAGCGGTTAGTTTGCGGAATATTACAGGTCTGTAACTCATTTTCAAGTTGTGAATAAACTATTTAATTTGGAGAATTCAATACCAAATAAATGCCAATTTGTTTTATCGGCTACTACTGTCAAAATTTAATACTTTCTCCTAACACTGACATTTATCCTGAAACGAGTTATATAAGTTAAATTAACTTCTTATGCAATGCTATCAATATATCATTGGCTTATTTTCTTTGAATATTTCCTACTTCCTCCACCTAACTTATGTAATGTTAGATAAGCTATAAACTGCTTTATCACTTTGTTGTCAATCATGTCAATTGGGATTATATGAATGTGAATTATCTTACGCTTCAGGAAACAGAAATTGTAGTACAAGTACAAAGCAGAAGTTGATAATTGCATGTTGCGCACATAAATGTCATTTTGCTTTCTTTCTAAAACCTTCGCTTAATATAATATTTATGCATGCTGAAATGAATTTTGTATATTCTGACACCGACCCCATTTAATTTGCAATATTTTTGGATAGGCTACTTTCAGCTTGTTTAATGCTAAAGCATTTATGGTTTCACGCTATTAGACTGTTTGAGCCGTAAACGCTATATCCAAGCTACGCACCAACAAAATTAGGCTACGTAAAAGTTAAAATTCTTGAGCCGCTTAGCATACGAAATGCATACTCTTCTATTTTACGTGGCTTCGTCATCGTGAAATGTTATGGAAATAACCTAGAAACCATGTCGTAGGTTGAAAGTCAGACCCAATTAGCGGATGCAGACGATGAATGATGACTATTTCCGTCAGTCCAACTTTTACCATTTTAGGGAAACTTCAGTGCAATCTGTTTCGTGTCGTAAGTTTGTAGCCGTTTCGTAAGTTGTGTTTTTTTTAAATTAAGAATAACTTACAAAACAGTGAGCCTAGTCAGGCGCAGCCCCAACATGACATAAAAACGATCCATTAAGACAAAATGAATAAGGCTACTGCCGAAAGAGAAAATGGTTTGATTTTCAAATGCCAACATTGGACATGGGATGGGATGCCAATACCTCCAACTGAAATACCAGCAACCTCATCAATCAATCAAGAACACCAACGAGAGATAATTTTTTAACCTGTATAAACTTTGATTGTACACATGTAACCGATGCATTATTTAAATTTTGGATTTTTGCAATGAGAACAAGAGATTTTGTAACAATTTTTTAACCGATTTATACTACCTTATTACTCACATATATATCACCTTTGTATATTACTCCACTCAATTAGTAAGAATGAAATATGTAATTCAATGACCGTGCCGTAAAGAAGTATCCATTTTCATTCAAATGCAGACTGTTGGAAGATGAGCTGTCTAGCAGTTCTGCACAGTGCGGAAAATATATATCAGAAGGCCCGATTTGACTATCCTCTAAAGTTCTAGATGCTGAATGTTAACCAATTTTGAATTTACTTTGCTCATATATTGATAAACGGCCCGTGCTGAATTTGTAAACTGAATTGGGTTTTTCGCATTATTAACCAACATTAAAAAAGAATCATATTAAGTATTATCAACATGTACGAAATGGCCAACAAGATAATTTACGCTTATTACTAGCTTTGCGCTTCAATGCTTTCACAACCTCAGCTATATATCTTATCATGATAGAATGCGGATACGATATTGTTTGCTGTGCAAATATTCTAGTCGTGGCTAACTTTATTAATTCTTTGCAATATCATTCATTTTCGTCAAAATCTCAGAGATCATTCATCCATCACTATCACAAGACACGAGACGATGAATGTATTTACTTAACCATTAATATGAGTGGGAGGAACCTTCGCCTCCAACCTACTTATAATATTCAACTCCGTTAACTGGCATTTGTCAGTTATCTATGATAATGTCAAAAATGATTGCTAATCACGTGATTAGCAATTATGCTCCCACTATTGATCCACTATGAATAAAAATAGCCCTACCGAACCATCCAACTTACATGTTCACTTCCTGTTTGTCTCTCAATCCATATGATTGACATTTGACGCGGGAAGGAGAAATTTCATTTGCCAGAAAGTGCCAACCTAGTTCTAATTCACGAACAAGGAAATTCGAATTCCCCCAATTTCAACCAATTAAAAGATCAAAGGGAAGGGATTTTAACCTGTATAATTATCATTAGGCCTCCCTCCTCGCCTTAAGAAAATTGGGAAAGAATGCAACTTCTCAGAAATATGCATCATTTTTATGATTTTGAAAGGGAATTGCAGCTAAAAATACCAAGTTCATGGCTTATGCGATAGCAAAAATTCATTTCGCAACCCTACAGGTTCCATATAAAAACCCTGCGCATTCCAAACTGTTCATCTTGGAACTTTCCAACCAACTCCTTCACATTTCGAATTAAATTTTACTCCAAGCCTATCTCACCTTCCCAGAATTCCTGTCTCTGTCACCCAAAAGTTAAGAAAAACCCAGATTAAATATTAATACGGTTACAGTTGTAAAAAATTAATTTTGGGATCAGCTAGCTAATGCTTCTGCTCCTGTGGTGGATATGCACGTCATGGGAGTAGGGATGCTGTAAACGACCCTGATGCCAGAACGGTTGTTCAGAGTCAGGCTTTTACCAGAGCTAAAATAAAAGCCAGGCAATGTAACTCATTGCAAAACATTGCCATTTCGAAATGAGATAGAGTAACTATGTATTTTTTAACTTGTGCAATTGCTGTTGATAAAGGAAGGCAGTGAATGCCTATTATTTAGTTTTGTTATTGGCAAACATGCGTAAATATATGGTCAGGTCAGATATGTATTATGAGATGAGAACTTCCCAAATCCATTTTATTCCTCTTGGACAAGAAATCATTCCATGTTATCATGAGTCGTCGTAGTCAAATAAAAGTAGATATTTTGAGCAAGCAAACTCCAGGTGTCTTGTATGACCTATCAAACGCGGAGTTGGGGAAACCGCATTTCAATTCCATCCTATATGATTTGCATCAGGAATAGAATCAGATCCTGGGTGTTAAATAATATCCTGCAATACAAATCATTTGAAATATTCCTATCAATATTTCCCTTGGCCCCAATGGGGAAGCCGATTGGTCTCAAGGTCATCAAAGCTCTCTTGGCATAAGCTCTCCTCCCACTCTCAAATCCCCCAATACTTTCCCTCAGCTCAGCAATCATCGACTGGCTCAACTCCACTGATGCAGTCCCCCTCAGCATCAGGAAACAAATGGATGTAAATCCAACACATGCGTAGAAAATACACATAAAGTGACCCATTGGCGAAAGGAACTTCCAGCCAATTAGGGATCCCGCCAAGGATACAATTACGACTCCCGTTCCAAACTGATAAACCACATGAAGCATGTGCTCCATAGCCTTCAGAATTTTCGTATGGATTTGGTACAGCATTTTATACTCCTCCAGGGCCACGGACTGCCCACCCACTTGGTTAGTCTTTGAGCGTACCTGTCGAAGAAGATTGATGGTCACCTCTGGCACGCATATTGCCTCCAGAAGTACAAAGCTGAAGAGACGCGCAAATTGTGTGGGTATAATCAGGAACATGCAGAGGGTGACACATCTCAAGAGCAAGTCCTCGATGAGGGATTCCTCCGGCACGATGATGGAATACAGCTTGAATAACAAATTGATATTGATCCTGTCCTCCCTAGTTCCTATAGCTATGTTTGTCATGAAACAAGCGAAGATGATAGCCGGGAGTATTATTAAATACACGCTTAAGATAAGTAGCTGCAGTATAACGCCTGTGATGTCCCCTTTACGTGTGGCCATTATTTGCTTAATCTCTGCAGGATATAGAAAATAAACTTAATTCGATACGCACAGACATCAAAGCAAACTCATTGTCAGTTAATTAATGCAAAGGCAGCTTACCTAAACGAAGTTCCTTCAAAATGTCCCGGATTGACAAAGTTTCCTCCTCGTCCTCGACTAGTTCTCCCTGTCCTTCCTCCTCCACTGGCCCCGGCTCCATCAAAGTGGAGAAGGCCAGAAGCTGATTGGCATGCGTAACAATGTCATAAGCAGCCCAGGAAAATGTCACGTGGCAGCCGTTAACAAGGAAGGTAAGGAAGATGACAATCAACGCAATGAATGGAACAGTTGGGGAGACGAAACCCGGATTCCATACCAGGTTCCACAAGAATCCGTATAGGAGGGAAGCTGGAAAGAGGATTAAAATGACGAAGGCATTGAGGAAATTGAAAGCCGTCCAGATCTTTCTCCCACGGAGGGGCCCCACTTGAAACAGATTCCTCTTGTAGTCAAAGGAGTAGAAGTAGGGGGACAGATGGAGACTCTCTGAAAGCAGTTGGCTAAGGATGAAACTGTTGCGGAGGTGCTTGGGCAGCATTTTGGAGGGATTTTGGAAATGATCCAATGGATAACGATGATTTGATCTGGAATTTAACTGTGAAGGATAAAATGATTATGAAAAAAATTACCTGTTTTTGTTATTTGTGCTTGTTAGACAACTACAACTGTTCGGGTTGGAGTCGAGTATCTGAACGAAATATTTGCTTGCCATTTTAGTTGACATTAAAATAAGTTTAAATCGTTTTATAAAAAAGGATATTTGTAATTTGCAATCGATATCGATAAAATAACATGGACAAATGACTTGAAAAAATATGGGAAGACAAGTAACCAAGCAAATTAAGAATTTATTAATATGTTTAGGTCCAGCATAATTTCCCTTCCTACTGCTTTGTCCCCGGGAATCCTAAGGAAGTAAAAGGAATACACATATATATATATATATATGTTGGATAAGTTACTAAAACTAAAATTAAATAATTTATTAAGTTAAACTACTAGAACTCACCCACCCATATCATATGTTGGCCTTAGTTTGGAGAAATAGTCTGTTGAAATTCTGCTACGAAAAGTAAGATAAACTTTTTCCATTCCTTTCTCAAAAAATATTTAAAACAATGTCAAACTTATATTACATGTACAAAATGAAGCGTAACTCATTTTTTGGAATACTTATGTTATAAAATATTTCGAAAACTGGGAAGCTCCAATAGCTCCATATTTTCTAAAATGCCCCATATTCCTTTCAGGTAAGATCGATTCCATAAATTCCAACGAGGTATCGAGAAAGGAGCATTTCACAACGTTTGACTGGTAATTGATATATTGTGACATTCCCCTTTTCAAAGTGATGAAATCTTCATCATAGCATGAGTCAGCTCGCTATAAGATCAAAGCCAAATGATAATACAGTTCCTTTCCTAAACTGGTGACCCACGATTTTATTGAATAGTATGTTCTAAATATTATAATCAAATTATGGCAATTGCAACCGTTTATTTTTTCATATGAAAGATAATAAAGAAGATTATGAAGAATGAAGAAGAATGAAAAAGAAGATAATGAAGAATAATAATGATATGAAGGATAATGATAATTATGAGCATTACGTTAAATTATGAAAATGCGGATCCCACTACTCGTCGACCGTGAACATTAGCAAAAGCTTACTTGATATCTAGGGAAGTCGTAGTTTTATGGACTTGTAAGAATATTTTACATCAGCCCGAATGCTGAAAACTCTCGTCAGGATATTATTGATTTTTTATAAAGTGCTTCTGAATTTCCTCTGCCAAGCAACGATATTCTTTGACAAGCAGCTTGGCTAACCGCCCTACTCCATCCCCATCAAGAAGACTTGAACTTGCACTGATACTGTATTGTATGCTTTCTTTGTAGCTATGTGGTAGGATGATGAGGCCTGTTAAAAAAAATATGTTGATACTTAAGTCTAAGCAAGCATGTCTATTATTGTATAGGATGAAATAAAGTATATAATTACCACATGGGAGCTGCAGACATCCAACGCTTAACTTGAAGTCACAGCACGGTCTCCCATTAATGGAGAAGCCCTCTTCGCCTAACGCCTGATTTGATATCTGGACCAAACAATCAAAGCTTTCCCGAATTGGAAGGATTCGTCGACCAAAATTAACAGGGTTTAAGGCCATCCTCAGGAAAGACATTTTGACGTGGAGCCGATTTCCAGAAGTGACCTCGTAATATTCTCGGTTGAAGGAAAGGAGTCGTTCCAGAGGTGAGGAATTTTTCACATCAGTTGGTAACCTCATCTTTGCCGCATTCCTATAAAAGATCACCGATCAATTTACCAACTGCAAGTAGACAATCAGGATGTCCAAGATTACTTATACAATTCAAATTATTTCCATGCAATGTTAACCTACACATGATTCACAAGCCCATCCGGATGATTCTCTTTGTTCAAAAGAGTAAATGCCGGAATCCCTGAATCCAAATCCTGATATCCCAATTCAATCATTAGTTTCCCAATTGCCCCTCCAATAATAGAGCATATCACGGACGCGGGGCGAGTGCCCGCTTGTCTCGCCAGGGATTTGACTTGTTGGAGGGATACCTTCTCTGAAAAGGCAACAAATACTGGTGCCTTCCATTTTGGCTGATCGTTGATGTAGAGCGGGTGCTTCTTCAGTGGGGCAACCGAAGTCACTGCATTCATTTCCAGGAAGAGGTCATAGGGAAATCGGAGTTTATTCCAGAGTTGTGCTTTAACACTTTGAGTGGGTTTCAGTGCTTCTGGAAGCTTGCCCTTTTTTTGACCCAAGCATCCCATTAATAGTTTGCAAATTGACTTGGAATCACAAACAAAATGGTGGATGCGAAATATAATCAATGTCTTGACCACTTCATTTTGGGGGACTGTGTCTCTAATTAATATCATCTCCCATGGGCTCCTTTTGACCGGAAATATCCGATTCACATAATGCTGATGAATTCCTTCCAAACTTGACTCGTTCTCCGTTTTTGGCCAACCCTCTTCATAAATGTGATTTTTAATGTTGAAGTTGGCATCATACTTCCAAAACCGGTAGCCCATGAAACCCTCGCAATATTGTTTTAGCTCGGGATAACGAATCATATCACCGCCATTCAATTTTGCATTTAACACATTCCTTTCAAAACGTTTGGTGAGTTCCTGTAATGAAATGTTTCCATCCAGTTGGAGGCTACAGCAGATCCCCATGTTATATGGGGTATTTTTGTGATTATCATCTCCCAAAGTGAGTGATATCGGATCAACTATTTTTCCAAACTCTGGTTTACACAACTTCACATATTGCTGGATTATCCACTTGTAAGCTATTCTGCAGCAATAGAGAATTGGCAGAGTAATAAACCACACAATTATTCCCACACGAGCTAAAGTAGGATGATGATAAATAGTTGTCGCAATAAAATTGCGACAACGGTCTGAAAAGTTTTCTCCCATTTTCTCGCATTGCCCCATAGCTTGCACCTTGTGTCTTGCCTCTGGAATCTCATCTCGAGCAGAAATCTCTCCCAGTGACCAACCAACATATTTATTTCCTCGTTTATTCCTCAAATTTATACATCATATCATCGAACATTGCCTCTGTTTACAACAAGGAATATAAATATATCAATAATTTATGAAGTGGAAAACTACAGGAGCATAAAAGGGGATCTTTCATTTATAAAATTTTATTATTAGATCCCGAATACCTAATATATCTTGTCATTCATGTTCATCTACTTTCTTACTACTTAAGAAGGTTGTACTGATAGTACAGTAAGAAGCCTTTCTATTTTGAAAAGGGAGAAAGACCCTTACCTTCTCAACAATGGCTCTATAGTCTGGATTTATATATTCATATGCAAACCACCCAACAGTGCAAAGACCCTATTTCAAGCAAAAGGGGATATTTCTGGTAAATCTAAAATCTGACCTGCTTCAGCAATCAGCATAAATAAATTCAGTTCATGTGTGAGACCATTTGGCTTCTTCATTTCTCAACTTTCGTTACAATTGTGGTAACAGTCACTTTGTATCGGAATGCTTTTGTAACCAACTTGAGACACTCTGCTACAAGACACTTCAGAATTTGAAAAATGAGCTCCGCCAAAAAGCACGCACAAGCTAACCCAGTACCAATTCCAAGAATGATGAATATGACAATGATATTCCCATCTAATGCGGCCTTGGATGGTTCATTATCTGAGGGCCCCCTGTTTTTATCAGGATTTGACATGAGCCATATCAGATCCATCCACCTGTCCTGGATCCCCGTCTCTTTGAAGAAAGTCACCCTTTTTACCAGAAACAAGGGGAGGACACCCTTCAGGTAAAATGCAAATGTAAGCTGGAAATAACTCTCCTTCCCAACACTTGAGTACAAGCCTGTCAATCCCAACCTCCGGCTGTAATTATGACAAGTGACGGCGTTCAAAATCAATGCGGATTTGTTGCAACTGTTGAGAAAGGGAAATAGCGCATTTTCCTGTACTTCTTTGAATTGTCCCCGAACATTTGCGGAATACTCCCAAACTTCTTCAGAAATCATCCTTACGCCATATTCTGAGATCCCTCGACGGTGGAGTTGTAAAACCAATTCAGTTAAATTGTACGAGGGATGCAGTTTGCTATGATTTCTGACTAGCTCAATAACTTCCAACTGCTTCCCTCGGGGATACAGGTTTGCCTTGCGCCAAGCTACAAATACAGCTGATTCAATTATGGGTCTCTCTAATCTGTTGCTATTCGCACGAAGGACATGCGCATCAAATGTTACTGCCGGGAGTGAATCAAAATAGAAGATGTTTTCTTCATGGATGTAATTGGCTTCAGAATATACCGTATAGTCATCATCCACAAGTTGTTGGAAGTGCTCATATGGGATGGGCCTCCTCGCCAGGATCATGTTGTAGACGTTCGTGTTCTTGTAGCCATTGCTGAGCACGATCCCCATTAGCAGTACACTCCCTGTAATTATTCTAGCTGGATTATTTCTCAGCAGCCCGTCCGCGAATGGATTCCCTTGCTCCAAACTTAGTTTAATGACTGATAGGAAATCAAGGGACCTGAATGGACTTTGATGTCCATCTTCCATTCCAAATCCAGTACATTGCAGAGCTATTGGGATGATTAGCACTACGACAATGAGACAACCCCAGACCATCACGTCGTAGACGTGAACCAGCTCTCCGAACGCGATTGACTGTGTTCCCCTCGCTCCGCAACTGACAAATTGTAGGGCATTAAATCCATCTTGGATATGCAAAGGGAAATGGAGGGGGAGCTGAATGAAATTCCTCTCCACTACCAGTCTGGGCTGGGTAAGGAAACCCTGGCGAATGCCAGGCATGTCGTTCTCACCCACCGTGACCAATTGTTCCATTGTGCATCCCTGTTCATAGTCAAAGTTATATGTGTAGTTTTTCAAAATGCTTGTCCACAAATAAACGGATAAATGCATGAGCTGCTCAACCGGTTCCGGAAACTTGTCCAACACACGCCGTAACGCATGATGACCCGGGCTTTTGAGGAGATTATGGCAAATCCTAGTGTGGTCACGAACTGTGCGGGAAAATGAATATCCAAATTCCATGCGAATTTCTCCAACGTCATTGGGGGAAACTCTTCCCTGCATGTGACCCAGGAGGAGTTTGGAAAGCTGTTCCCAGGTTACCCAATTCAAATTTTTGAAATGCTTTAGGAGTTGACCGCACTCAAAACAGAACTCCAATGGCTTGACTTGACCCACATGGGAGTCACTCTTCAAATTATTCCCAGTTACGGACTGCACCTTCACCAGAAATAGCTTGGATATTCGAGGGGTATTATAGGAATACTCAATATCGTCCGGATATGGCCCTTCTGCCCAACTAGTGATAAGTTCATGTTGTTCCTCCGCATCCAGTTTCTCAAGTGCGTCCTCTTGAATTATGAACATGCTGATGGTGGGAGTGCCCTGTGGTAGTTGCGCCTTGATCTCCCAACTGTCCAAGTACATGTGCCAGGGGAAGGGATAAGTTTGTGGATTTAAGGGGTTCAGATAGCCTCCAGCATTTTGAAGGAGCTCCTCCCACTCACTGTTTGAGACTGGTCGGGGAGGGAACAGATCCAATCTTATGTCACAGTTCCATGGCCGACTCAGTTTAGCAAATGTGAAGTAGTCCCAATTTACGCAGCGGTGCCATTCTCGCAACTCGCTATCGTATCGTCCCACTGGACAGGGAACTGTGAAACGGCTGGAGCTGTTCCCAGTTTCAAGGATCCATATTAGACGGAGGAAACGAATTCTATCCTGCCTTGTGGTAATTCCCAATCTCTGAATAAGCAACGGTTCAGTTGCGGACCTCAGATTTAGATCGATTCCCAGGAAGTTGGTGATGTAAATTAGACAGTGATGTCCTCCCAACGAGCTGGATATGAAATGATCAAGGTTGTCAATGGTGTCGGGTGAGTTGTCGTATAAGGAAAATAGTTGCTTGTGGTAGGCTGAAACAAATGAACTTGTTTGTTGAGCAATGTCAGGCTCCCGGGTCAAAGAACAAGTTGAAGATAAGAGAAGTTTGTAAATGACTAGCAGAAATCGCCTCGAATTGTAAAGCTTAATCATCGTCAATGTTTGTCGTATTCACATAACATAATATAGCAAAATACGATTTATCTGGATGGCGAACAAACCAGGAGTACATTTTTAAAAATCTGGAAACATATTTGATCACATAATTTCTAAACAAAAATATTATCTAATCCATCTGAGAAATATTTAATGCTTTAGATGTGCTGCTTGCCGTTTAGACGTGTTACTTTACCGTGAATAACCAAATCCGTAGTTTTGGGAATTAATACACATGCAGAGTCCTTACCATGGCCATCTCATCTATAACTATTATTGACTTTTTCATTGACAATATCTACTCAATCAACAAAAGCTTTTGCAAGTTTATTTACATCAAACTCTTTCACATGTTAAGAACATTTCTTTGAACATATTCTGTAAATAATCCAGATAGAGTAGCATATATGTAAAGTTCCAATTCCATCGATAATGCAAACAGTAATAAAGATATATATAACGCTGAAATGACTTGACATACAAATTGTTGGGATTGCAAACAAAAATTCAGCTCTGATAACATTTCAGTTGTGACCACATATCAAATAGTGCGTCCAAGCCATGTTTTGCAATTTACTGTGTCTTATGCCAATAACATGAGTGGATGATATGAGTGATTGGTAAATACTAAATAGATATGTTTGTTGCACTAAGTTCTCGTAGGGAGGACGCGTATTTAAAGCATATGATAATGATTCCGTTCATGTTTGCCCCGTTTACATGAACAACCACCTTCACATTCTTACTGACATGCATACTGGACAGGAGATTAACCTTGAAGTCCGTAGACTTTTAATTTGGTTTTCCTTGCAAACCCGCTTTTCCAGGGATATCATCATCGATCAGGAAAGCTGCCTCAACAACGGCAACTGCCAAAGTTGAATCTGCAGTTTGGACAATCCCTAAATGAAACTCCAGAGAAAATGAAATATCATTTGCAGTATTTATGCATTCTTGTCGACACAGGAACATCTATCAGTGACTATAGCACAATTTTACATTATTTGGATATCATCAAATACATATTTCACTAAAATGATGAGGTGAGAGGTGGTAAAAAAAACTCTGATCTGTTTTTCTGTAGTTGACGACAAGTACGGATTCATTCCTTAAGCTTTTACTTGAATGGCTTCGTAGTCCTGGTGGTTAGGCGTTTGACGTTATGCCCAAGACCATGAGATCAAATCCGGGCTGGCGCGTTTTTTTTTTGCTTTTTTTAAACTTGACTTACTTTTGTTTATTTTTTACCCCCCGTCCCCCAGGGGTAAGTTTTTAAATATTTTAATGCACAGGGAAGGGTCAAAGGTAGAATTTTTCGAACTTTTTTTTATGGGCGGAAACGATGCAGCTCTATCTGATACAACCTTTGAGGGGCGTTTTTTTGTGAAATTCGGAAGGTAAATTTTTATATTAATTTGTGTAAGCAGGTCACCAATTGTAAGTGACCAGTGGCTGTTTGATAGTGAACGGTTTGATTTGAACAAACGGAGGGAGTTTGCCAATGGTTTTGATTTGAACTGGCGCATGGCGGAGGGAGTGGGTGAATATTTAACAGTACCTTTGCGACTTGAATTATTGTTAGTTTTGATTTCTTTTACATTTTGATTAACCATATTGGTCTAGAACGCAAGCAATTACTCGCGGGCTTACTGTCTTGCTACTTATGGTCGGCGTCCTCCGTCATATGAGCAATTTACCTCTGCTGTTCTTCACTTTAATTTTTAAAATTCTACCTAGATGGCAGCATTGGCTGCCACACGCTGCCTAGTACAATATAAATAAGTTACATGAATATATTGTGACGACCAAGGCTTTGAGCAACAATTTAATTTAAGAGTTAAAGTAGATTGGTTTCATTTATGAATTATGAATTAGAATTCTTATTAGCATTTAAAAGTTAGGAGTTCTTTCATCTTGATGTTAAATTAGGTATTCTTTATTACGAGTATTAATTATGTATCCTTTATGATAAGTTAGTAGCTAGGTAGGCCTTATTATGAGTCATCAATTGGACATTCTTTATGAATTATTAAATAGGTAATCACCATGAGTTATTAATTAAGAACCTTTTTCTTGTCAAATAAATTGGCAAATCTTCCAACTTCCAAATTCGATCCGATAGGTAATTAATAAATATGGTAAAGATTAGTAAGTAAGCAAGTTACAGGAAGACTTTACTTAATGCTGTTTTAGTTTAGTTGTTAAATGTCCATTTCCATTCTAATGTAATCCTTTTTATAAAAAAATGTATTTTCATTTATATTGGATTTTATTCTTAATTTCAAAGCAAATGTTCTTTTATCTGGAAAATTCTTTAGGACAAAAATACGATGTAAAACTTTCAAAAAAATGTATTAGTAAGAACTTGTCGGCATGTGCGGCAGAAATCGATGTAACAAAGGGCCAGGCTTAAGGCCAGGTTAAGAATTGGTAGTTTTTACTCCTTGGTGAATCGACATCTGCACAGGCGGCAGAAGTCGACGCAGCAAAGAGAAAATAAGTTAAGAAATTATTTAGTTGGAAATTCATTCCCTTCGCTCCTTCTTCTATGTTTAGTGCAAAAAAAACTGTACGAGCGGACTAGAAATAACATGGGATGAATGCTTAGTTAAGTAAATGGGGACGTACACTTTTGCAACCTTTTTCCACTCTGTGCATCCTCGATCCCTCATCTCAGAATTCGCGGAGGCAATTACGTGAGCTCATGCTCGCATTAGCTCACGTTGCTCTCCAACCCTTTTCTTTGTTTTTTATTCAATTCCAAAAAGGTCCACGGGAAATGACATGAGTGAGCGAGCGAGGGATGGAGAGCGGCTAGCAAAAATATTCTTAGAAAAGAAAAATATAAAAAAACAAAATATAAAAATGTACTTTTAGAAATAGTTGCTTAAAAAGGGACATCTGCTTACTAGGATTCTGGACTAGGGTCTAGAGAATGTCGGGATTTATGATGCAATTCGCAATAAAAAAAGGCAACTCGGGATGGAAGAGAGAAGCAGCGTTGCTTCACTCTCCCATCACCTGCCTATAAAAAAATGTATGAATCCAACTTGATGTTCCTCGAACTGGCATTAATAATGAACATCCGGGAGAATGCGAAATGAGAACGTGGGAAAATTCTCAAGAATTCGTCATGGAGCATTCCCTTTGACAATTGCGAAAAGCCGCCGAGCTCTCCGTCCGGAGGAGTCGGTATAAAAACGGGCGAAAAATATCAGCTTTTTATCAGTCCTACTCTGTCTCTCTTGAGAAGATTTTGCTAGTTCCGATCCCGTTGGTCGCCGTCAGTTAGTCTCTACAGCCCCAGTTAGCCCCAGTCCTTGTTTTAAGCGTTAGGTTATTTGAATATAGTTTTCTACTTGAGATAGTTTTCTTTAAGTCCGAAACTCTGAATCTTTGATTAACAATTCTGGATAGTTGTATTCTGATAGTTATTTGAATAGATAAAATTCCTCTAGATAAAATACTGTTATGATTAATCAATAAGTGTTAGTTAACATTACCAACTTTAAGTATTTGAATTGTTGTTTATATGAACTTTTGAATCTGTTGAAGTAAGACAAAGGTAATAAGTAGGTAGGTTATACGATTAAGTTAGTTAGATGAAATATCAATAAGGGCATTTAATTAGGATTATATCTAGTTTTAAGGTTTCCATGTAACTAAATAGTTAAGTGATAAGTTTCTTCTGTTACGACATTTCTTCTAATCGGCCTCTAAATTTATAATAAATTCTTCAATTGGCATTTAACTCCGTCACGTTCCAAAGACCATTTAATTCAGCACTAAGTAACTAGCATTATCCCCTGCCAAACAAGAAACCCATTCTCCGATCGTCATATTTCCAACTGGAGTGTGACAATATAACGTAATCAGTAATCGGTGGTTGAAAGCAAAGCAGGGTAGGCATATTTATTATTAGTAAGTGAAAAGTTATGCCGTGGCCAACAGGAAGCTCACTGTCTGATCCACACAAAAACTTTCAATGTTGAGTGGGGTCAACCGATCAAAGAAATTGGATGAGAACAGTTGCACCCGAACTGACCTCCATGAGCGGATATGCTTGGTCAAATATTTCCGCTGCCAGCCCCACCTTTGATCCTTCAGTGATTGCAGCATCCCTTTGACAATAGTATGCTCCACATGCAACGACATGGGATGGACTTTAGAGGCCAGGCCAAAAGTAATGAAAATGATGAGGGAGCAATCATTGGTGAGCATAAGAAAAAATAATGCGGCAGATATATCCAGCTGGGAAAAATTCCGGAGGAGGGAAAACAAACAGACAATATAAGTCACCATGACGACCACAACGGTGGAGCTGATCAGTCCCTGGTTGAGGGACTCATTTAGATAAATTGCTAGAACATGGAGGAGCCTGTGGCTTCCACAAATTTGCTGATAACAACATCCATCAGATTTGTCAATCGGCTTGGGCGATAAAAATAGGTCCTGAGATAGCTTTTGAAACTGGCTGAGACTCTCCTTCAAACAAGCAATCCCAACCAGGAGCATGGCTTTATAGCCCATGTGGTAAATGGCGCATACGTTCCCCAGGCAGTCCATACAAGAATGGTTTGGAAGGACAGGATGCCACATCTAACGCCAAATGAAAACTGATCCAGAGAAAGCTTCCGGTGGAAAAATGCAAAAGGGTTAAATCCACATTCGGGAAGGATTGCTGAGGCAATTGCCATAAGCACCGGGAGAGTTTCCGCCGTCATCCTAATTGCCAGGCAGGTGATGAGGATTAGATTTTGTCCAGGGTTGCCCCTTCGTATCCGAGATTTAACTTTTGCCGGTCCCAAACTGTTAATTTGATTATAGGCCAATACCCCATTCAGGAAATTGACAAATGAATGACAAACCCACCTTTGGAAATGGATGTGGTAGGCAAAGCAAAAGAAGAAGCTTCCGACGAGGATACTCTGCAACGTCGCCACGTCGGTGAGCAGTGGCCCTTCCCTTGGCAGCAGTAGAATGAGCAGATATAGACACCCAAATACAAAGTTCCAAATAGAGTAAATGGGGGCTTTGTCTAGATAAGATTTATCTGCCACTTCAAATATTTTTATTTCTTGGTTCCATCGGTATGGCTGATATGCGGAGTTGTATAAAAACCATTGCAATCGTGACCTAATTCCAGAGAACCGGTGTCCATCAGTGCTAAATTGGGGAACGACTCCCCTAACTTGTAGGATTTCCATCAAGATAGCTTGAAGGAATGGTGACATAGTTGCAGTGGGAATTTATTTTATAATAGGAATAAAAATGCACCTGCTCGAATCGACCGTTTGCGCTGGAGGCGTGCTCGGCAGACAATGTCAACCAAACTGCACTTTCCTGTCGGTTGTCGGTTTAATATCAAGTGGTTTGGGTCCACATGACTTTTTTTAATAATCCGACCCTGTTCCAAATTACTAGACATTGACGACCAACTAATTTGCCTGCTAAAGAGGAAAGGCGAAAAAAAATT
This sequence comes from Pseudosinella alba, assembly GCA_034700485.1. Taxonomy (NCBI): domain Eukaryota; kingdom Metazoa; phylum Arthropoda; class Collembola; order Entomobryomorpha; family Entomobryidae; genus Pseudosinella; species Pseudosinella alba. The sequence continues at coordinate 18,085 of JAQIXQ010000168.1, read as the reverse complement.
ATTACGTGACTCTGGCTGGACTGCCATGCGTGGGTCGTGGGACACGACATGATGGCTGGATATCTCTCATTTGGACAACTGCGTTTGCACGGGGCTTGCTTATTGTTAGACGATTTTGTTTCAACAATTATTGATGAACTGTGTCTGGAACAAGACTGTTGAACCTAAAATATTAAGTATTCATTTCTTCATTTCATGACAAAAGCTGGGATATGCAAGTTAGACATATATGTAGATTATGTGAATTAGTTCCACTCAGTAATACCAAATGACCAAAGTAATTTCTATCAAGCCAACCAACATAATGGCGTATGTAAATGATATAATTTGTGCTTGACTAGAACAGTTTGAGACTTTGTAATTTTGTCATGTATGTTGCATTGGGAAGGATGCCTATTATAATTATGTAATTTTATATCACAATCGCCCTAGCAAGCATACACCCATTACCTAATTGGTTGGCCAACACTAAAAACGTTTTTGGCAGTGAGTGTCTAATTATTTATGTATGAAACAATGTTGACGGATTTTGAAAATATTACCATCTATTAGCACATATTGCTATTTATTCATCTTATTAACTATGAACGGCGGTACATATATACCCTATGATATACTGGTCGTAATAATATTTCCAAACATGCTATGATAAAGCGCAATACTTTTATGGCAGAAACTGCAACGGAGCAAGAAAAGCAGCAGGTAGCAATTAGGCATTTATAAGTTTGTGTAGCTCCGTAATACTGCAAATTAAATTGTATTTATTTGTTTCTACTATGAGTAATTATAAACTATTCCCAGTATCTACATTAAAGTGGATATTTAACTATCAACCTGCAGGGGTGTGGATTTGAATGACTTGACTTTATTATCACGCTTTTTCAAGCACAGTTTACACTTGGTAAACATTCCCCACATGAATCTGGCAATTCCCCTCCGTGCCTCGACCAATATGACCAATAATGACACCCCAATTCCCACGCTATAAATTACGAACACGACGGAAATGTTCCCTTGCAAGTTGGGTGGGACCGGATCCTTCCACTTCCTCTTCTCAATCAACCTCCCAGCCCTAATCCGCATCATGAAGTTGACCAAAGTATCCGTCCACCAGTTGAACAGTCCGCCCTGGTAAAGCCCATCCAACCTCTTGAGCACAAATGGGTTGACCTGCCTTAGAAATATTATCCCGTAGTCATATGTCAAATTCAAGTCATTCCCCAAAAAGGCGTTGAGCTCCCTCCCCTTGATCTCGTAGAACAAGTCATGAGTCTCCATATCCGGGAGGAGAAGGGCCGTCATGTTACAATCCGCCAGGACGTCCACCTCCGTATAATCATTACGCCCAGAGAAAATGTCAAGCCACCTGGGGTGAAGTCGAGTGGCATTCATGATCCGCTGAACGTAATCTGGCAAGGAGGAGGGGGGATGCATTGAATTCCTTACGTTGAAGACTGAAGTCACCCCCTTCCCATACATGAATACCTCGCTAATGAAATAATTGGATATGAAATGGTCCCCCGTTACATTTAGCGGTTGGGCAGGAAAGATCAAATTGAGGGATAATTTGAAGACCCCCTCGGTCATCCTATTCCATTCCGCCAAACCGTAAAATGTCCCCCGAGTGAAAATGGTGAAGTCAAAGTCTTGCAATGTTCGTAATTTGTCAAAAGGGATGGCGGATGGGCATCCGGGGCAAGGTGATCTGGGTCACGTTCTCATTCTTAAATGCATTACTGAGCACGACGGCAATGAGCAAGCAGAGAATGTGCATGAGTCTGATGGGGCTGTGCTGGGAAATGTGATGACTGGCAATGGGGTCACCCTGCTCCAGATACATTTTTATAAAGCCATGCAATTCACCGACGAATCTTTTAAATGGGATGCGCCGCCATTCCCCACCAAGGATAACTGTATACGCCTCCCTAATCATGCATGCCACTGCAGAACCCACCATGATCTTAATCAAAATCCCCACCCATATCGGAATCTGGAATACTGTCGCCAGTCGTTCCAGCGCCGGGAAGAGCCCAGCTATTGACGAGTAGTTTCCGCAACTGACATACTTCAACTTCTGGGCATGGAGGGGATAGTGGACACGGTCCAATTTCCCTCGCGGTACAAGACCAAATGAAGGCACCTGCAGGTAATGTTGCCTCCAATGACTTTGACTTCGATCCCCCATCAGTAGATCAGTTTCCAGAATGTCTTTGCCGATGTCTTCTTGGTTTTGGAATGATGCGTTCTTGAGCGCCTGGGAAATCAGCTTCCACTCCGAGTACCATCTGAAGTCATTCAGGATGTGGTGATCTGTTTTATTCAAATTTTCTCTGAATTTTAGAAACTTTTCGTATTCCGATATCCCTTCCGTTTGGGCAGCATCTTTGATTGTGAATATGTTCATGTCTTGCTGGACGAACCAGTGGATATTTCCCACGCTTTGTAAATTTGTAGCGGACATATGCTTTTGGAGGGCTTGGAGGCTGCTGGGTTGTTCCTGGAGCACAGGGAAAATGAAGTGACTGGCTGGACCACAGTTTCGACATAGCCATGTCAGTGCTGGGAATGGGGATTGTGACGATGATCCTATTGACATCACTAACATTTCTCGACTAGTGCTGATGTACTTGAAGTCGTACTGGATGAGTCCGCCCCTATTTTCCAGCATTGTGTTTATCCAAGCAAGGACCCCATCCTTGACCAAAGTGTCTTCTGTTGGTGGATCTTCCTCGACGTTCTGTACGATTATGTCGTATTGAGCTCTGGTAATTATAAGAGATGAAGCCTGGAGGTTAAAGTCCCCTTCTATGACCATTGTCAGTTCGTTCTCTGTGACGTTCAGAAGATGATGCCAGAAACGCTTGAAGCCCGCCGGGATGACCAGGTAGCGTGGGTGTATTGTCGAGTAATAGGGATCCCTCTCGTAGAACAATGAGTTGGGGGAGGGCTTGGGTGGGAACATGTAGAAATGGGCTTCACAAGTCCACGGTCTCGACTTGATGCTGTTGTCCAAGTGGGGGACGTCATTGCAATGGGTGTAGATGCTGTAGTGGGGACAATACCTGTGGAGGGAGGTGGAGCTGTTGTTGATCAGGTAGGCAAGCTGTTCATATGGGAAGGTCCGTAGTTGGGAGGTGATGAAGGGCCTCATCTTTGGGAATAGGCGGGAGCTTCCACGGTAATAGAACTCGGCTATGTCGTAACTTGAGATGGCAATTGGGATTGGCAGGGATCCTTCAGTTGTTATGTCGAATCCATTGAAGTTGATCAGGTGGATAAGGCATGTCTCAAATAGCTTGGTGTATTAAGGGGAGTTGATTAACGGAGGTTTGACTGGGATGTCGGTCGTCAAATGTACTCCTTCTCTTTGGCGGTACTCGGAGAATTTCCAGTCCAGATTGTGGATCTCATAGTGGTCGGGGTGTAGTATGTTGCTCATTCCGAGGTCCACTGTATAGCAGGATGAATATACCACTTGGGCTAGTTGCATAATGGCCGAAAGCAATATAAAGCTATCCTGGGGGCTCATGCTTAAGAAGGCTTGTGAAAGCATGATGTTGGCCGTGTATTTCAAATTGCAACCAATGTTAAAGTGCTTCGAATCAATCTCGGTTATATGTTATAAAGTCTGGTCGGTCAACCACACGGCCTGTGTCATATTTATCGGTAGTCCCTTCTGATAAATATCTCATGTGCAAAAAAGGGAAATCGTGTCACAGTGCTACTATCCCTTATAACGTTATAAATATAAGCCATTAGGAAAATTAAATGAAGTATTTTTACCTGCCAAGTGATCATGCGTTGCATAACCTTAGATTTGGCAGAGGTCCATGTCCATACCTATTTTTATAGACTTGAGGGTCGGATATTTTACTCAAATGCCATGGATTGGGGAATGGGTTATCTGCAATGTAGAAGATTTTTTTTACACAGAAATTATTCATTACAATAACCCACTTTCAATTAACATTATCAACCTGGTGTAAGTGGGATTTCTTTCAAAATGCTTCCCCAAATATGAATTACTACATTGGCATGTAGATTTCATAAAATGTTAAATGAACAGACTCCGACAATCTTGACGATTGCTTTAGGAAACAGCCTCAAGTATGCAGTGAAAGTATAGTAGCTAGTTTACTGTTCAAATCTTCAAAGTTGGCTTACTTATAATATTTGGTTAGGAAGTGTTACTAGCAAGTTTGAAACTAAAACAGAACTGAAGGTCCATCATTTTTGAAGCCCAGTTGGCAAGCCAAAATGTATTATATGATCAAGGTTTCGCAAATGCCAAGGCTAAATTTATGTAATTTGTTTGCCAACGTTTGCTAAGCACATACATGAACATAGTTTAATAAGTCAGTCAATATCTGGATTTCTATCCTACAATGGTGAGAGGAAGCAAACTTGAAGTTTACATTTATGCTAATCTTGCTGGTCAACTATGTAAAATCCGGTTGCGCCATTTTGTATATGTTATAAGCTATAAGTGGGTTTCATAACTACATACTACATACATAGTTTTATCCCTCGCCAGCTTGTCATTTGGCAAATAGTGGCAAATACAGGCAAATTATATGACACACCCGAAGCTCCACTGTCTATGCATAATCTACAAGGGCGATTATATTTATCCAACCAACCAAGTTTTTTATCTTTGTTGAATAATGTTCGATTTCACCTTGGAAAGTACCTGTTAAGCATTTTTCTACGTTATTTAACTTGTTGGTTTGGTTTATTTGTAATAAGGAAAAGGTTATTATTATCGTTTCCTAATTTATATTAGCCACAAAGTGGCGGTTTTAATATGGAGACAACTGTGAATTGGGGAACTAAATAAATCTCGGTATTCATATCGGGATATGAGAGGATCACAACTTTTTGTCAGAATCTTACAATTTGGATTAGAAATCGTGGATGATCGGCTAAAATGTCAAAGTAATTTTTTTAACACGTTTCGTCAAATCAAACAAATGGATTTACATTTAGTAGCATTTTAATCTAAAATGAATTCCAACATAATTGAGCCGAGAAAATTGATTTATGACTTTCCAAAAATTATGCCCACATTTATGACATCTACATTGAGCAAATTTTGACAAAAATCCAATCAAATTCCCACAAACGTGGTCATTTTATAATGGTATATAGATGAGGACGGGATAACCATTCCTACCAGTGAAGTATTACCTAGTAGTAAGACGTAATGATTAGTTTGCTCCATCACATGATTGGATACATTTAACTGGAACTCCAAATAAATTGTTTGACGAAGAGGACTTCCCGATTATAATTGATAGCTCATGCGAATCATATTTAGTGACTGCCAACTAATTAAATTGTCGAAATACACATTTCATCCCAATAATTAAGCTACTATACTAGACTGATTATTAGCCCTTGTTATATATAAGTTTAAAGACATGGTAATAATTAATAATTTCTACACTTGACATTATCAAGCAGCTTCGAAAATTTCTCAGCCCATTATCTGTCAGTCAGATTATTCAATATAACAGGAAATTGTTTACTGAACGAAGGAATTTATTGAACTGGGGCAAACTGATGGCCCTAATGCAAATTGAGATCCAAAGGCTGCGCTGAAATGTCATTATTCTACGGCCAATCGACAAATAATATTTGGTGTATACATTGACTTGCTCAATTATTCGTTATCGCATTAACTTAATTACCCTGACTTTATTATAAATTGGGCAAAATTATTTACCACATGATTAACGGTTATTGGCCATCAATAAAATCACTGTCATTCTCCTTCTATATTTGTTAAGAATATTAAATTTAGATGTGACCTTAGGATGACCTCATTTAGAACACGTATCCTTTCGAATTTTCTTCGCGTTTCCTTGGGCTTTGATATGGCAGTGGCCAGTCTGCCCTAATTCCACCAAGAGGAAGCATAAGCAGTACATATGATAAAACAAATGTAGACATTTAATTTATAGTTCATGCAAAATTCGATAAACTAAAATTACACGTCCGAGGTCTGTGTCATTCTTTTGAGAAACTCATATGAATTAGGATATTTTGCAAAAACGTTGACAAACTAAACACAATTTAGTAGATTTATGCCAACGTCTCATTTCATTCCCGAGATTCTCAACCGCCACAATTATGATTACCAGGCCAGGTCTCACCAAGGAGTTCAACTTAATCTCCAGAACCCGCTTAAAGTTCCTGGGCACACCTTACACCTGGAAGAAGGGAAAGACCTTCGATCGACTGAAAGTAGTCAGGAAGACCTTTCTCCTAACGGCACTTTTACTTATCCCCAGCGGGATCTTCCAGGTGGGATCCGGGATCCACACAGTTATCTACGGAGAGCAGACAAACTGGACGGGTTTCATCATCATCACGGGATTTTGCTTTATTGGAGTTGGCAACTTTCAGCATTCCGTTTACCGGGATCCCGAACTAATGGAGGAGTGGGTCACGCAACTTCTCAACTTTGAACGAGATCACATGTCTAGAGAAGCTCACACCGATGGATATAACGTGCCCAAATCGAGACCAATAATTAAACTCGCCCTACTCATATGCAAGATCACTCGACTGGCAATGATCACCGGGCTTCCATGGGTGGTCGGAGTTTTTGGGGCTGTGATGCCCAGCAACCCTTTAAACTTGACCGATATGTACCCTGGGAAGTTTTTCATGATGGGGATTGAACAACTTACGGGAATGTTGTCAGTGTCCAAACATATCTCCTTGGTCATGACAACATTGTTCACTTGGGCTTGGAACTTTTTCCAGTACTTTTATCTGATGAGGGGATATGCCATGCTTGTCACTTTAACCATAATTGGATGCATGGCCTTATCGGAATCAATGCTGCACTTTGGGAGGTAAACCCACTAAAATCCAGATTTAAGGATGTTAATTGTAAAAATTTAATCATATGACAAATTTCAAAACATTTTTTTTTGCAGGAATTTCTCCAATGAGCGACCCTCCGAGGTAACAAAAATGTACAGGGAGATCCAAATCCTGGCCACCCTCTTCAACAAGTTGATGTCCCGGCAGTTGGTCATCGTTTTACTGATGGCCATAGCCATAGGTATCGAAATCGTCTGTGCTCTCAATGTACTGGACAAAGGGAACTCAAATGTCATGATGAAAGCATATTTCTTCTGGGTTATGCTGAATGGGGTGATGGCCATGGTTGGCCTATTTGGATTTTGCGGGAATGTGCATGACAGGTCAAGCAAATGCTTGGAAAGGATAAAAAGGCATGTCGTGGTCAATAAAATCATTGAAGGATATAACGTATATGGCTCATCCAAAGCACATAGGGAGTACTCGAGATTGTTGCGATCCTTGCAGGTGGTGAAGGTCAATTTCGGGGCGGTGAATTACATTGAACGATTGACTCCGGTTATGTTCCAGGAGTTCACTGGGCAAAGATTGGTGGAAATGATATTAGTACAAAATTCATAAAGGGTATCAAGGTGCATGTAATTTTAGAGAAGATAATTATTTTATTTATATATTGAAATAAAACACTGATACAAAGATTCATATGAAGTTATTTCCAATATGAAACATATTATTTGCCATCATCGCTGACTCACAATAATTCGGAATGGTTCTGGATCATTCAGCATTTTTGTCGTCGGTCGTATCTTATTCAGTGCATCCCCATCATCCGTTGGATCCGGTCTCACCGTAAACTTCTGAAAAATGGCTGATGTAAATAAGAGGAGAGTGTCATAGGCCAAGGACATCCCAAGGCATTGTCTCTTCCCAACAGAAAATGGCACGAATGCCTCATGCTTAACTATTTTTGAGCGATCCGGAGAGAGGAATCTTTCAGGTCGGAAGACTTCCGGATCACCCCAGACCTTGGGGAAGTTTATCAAAGTCACGGATATTACCTGGGGGATATCTCGGGTCTCTCTTCTTCCAGTTCTTCCTAAAGTAAAATAGCAGCTGCAAGACTCCCACCAAAGCGAGAGCATTTTCGACGAGCGGTATACCCAGCAGCATGGCTAAATTGTATTTAAGCCGATGTTGGGCATTAGGCTAACCTTCAAACGCTCATCGCTCTGCTTGATCAAATATTATACTGAGCCGAGCCAGAGTAAGAAAAAAAACGGTCGGTGGTTTTGCATTATTGTCCAGACGTCACGCAACTTGGAATTGATTAGCAAAAAAAACTACATCGTAGCTTAGAATCCGTGCCTACTTAAGTGTTATTTTTAACCCTCCAGGTTCAGCTTTATCCCAGTTCATTTCTCCATGAGATGATGATTGACAGTATGATTATGCACTATATAGGGAAGGTGAGACCAGAGACTAGTGAAAAGAAAAATGATAAAATTCCGAATATCTCCTTTTCCATGAAATTCTTGAACCAGGAAAAACTCTCCAAATTAAATTCCTATTTAAATTAGTGGGTGTAAAATGCATGGAAACTGGTTTTCACTTTCAATGCTTCATTTCATATTCCCATTTGATTTCGAGAATAAGTTGCGTCGCACTCGCAAATCAGTTATCCCCATTGCCAATGACATGCCAGGTTGTTAGGCATGTATATAATTTTTGTTTGCAATGCTATGCGATTACGTCACATTCATATGCCACGATGCAGCAGAATAGGGAAGATCCATCATATCATATCAGTTCGTCCAGGAAAAAAAAAGCTCATATTTGATATGGAGAATGAATGATCCCATAAAAGGGAGAGTTTTCCTCCTCACGAAATAAAAACATGTAGCGATGACTTTTGACAGAAAGGATATAAGTAATACTGGTTTATCCTTTCAAAGGATAACGTTCAGTTATAGCCAGCCTTCCACTCTTCATTTGACAGCAGCTCTGAAAATTTCAAGCAAGCAAGCAAGCTCTTATAATATATATTAAGCATAGGTAAATTCAGTTCATATAACATGCTTGTGTGCTTATTCGCATGCTGGGAATTCTTAACCATGGAAGGATTTTTTTTGTGACTCCTTTTCATTCTACAAAGCCTGAATTTATTCGAGTTGTGATGTGTTTGGCTATGTGATTCAATCGCTTAAAGTTCATGCTTCGTCTATGCAGAAAAAGATATCAGCTATGGGTAATGAAGGTGTTTTCACTGATTGCTAGATCCAAATCATAATTAATATCCTTTCATGGGAGGATGATGGTAAAATAAAAGCTACATTTTTAATTGCGTGGCGTGCAAACAGAAACTCGCAGTTTATATGAATCATCCATCATCATTTTTTTTTATCTTGCTTCTGCTACGCTTGATATACTGGTCACTCACTCAAGCATAATCTGCTGAACTGACTTGACTTACTTCTCCTTATTGGGCAGTGCATGAAAGACCTTGGCAACACCAACAAAATCAAGCTTATAGCAAAGCATCTTAGTTGAAGGGGGAAGTAAATCAAACTTACAAAAAAAGAGTTTTATGTAGTTTCGATAAACTTTGCACAATCAATTAGTATAACCAACGTAATGGGAGCATTCATATAAATTCATGTGAATATCAATTAAGACAAATTAGTATCTTTAATTAGAAGATGATTATTAAGTCACATATTGCTAATTTTACTGATCACGTGTGCATCATAATCATAACTTAAGACATGACATTACACGATATCAGTATCGTCCTTCCCAACCCACTTACGACAGCAACATCAAACCCGCACAACTATTCAATGAATGATTCGTGAGATTAAATGGAGTCAAATGATCGACATAATTTGTGGACCCGAATCTAACCACCACCTTCCCCAGCGACCTGACCATCCTCTTATGCTCGATTCCACTACCCATCCTGGATGAATTATATTTTGCAACCTCCAGCCACTTCTCAGATTGTGCTAGCACCCCCGCCGCCACTTTCACCATGATTATGAGAATGAGACTATAAAAGACCCCCAAAGGAAATAATGCAAACCCGGACATGGGAATATACCTGTGTAGTTTGACAGAAGTATAGAGGCACACAACCAGCGCAAAATAGCCCACCAGCAGGACCACCGGAACCACCAACGTTTGGTAGGCAACGTTGCCGATCACCCCCAAAATTTGGAGTTGTCTGTACATCTTAATTCCTCTTGAAGTACGGCGTCAATGCTCCTGTTTTATCATCTCCCTAGCTCGACTTATGTAATACTCCAGGCATTCGATGGAGACGAAGCAGCCACTGAAAATGACGAATGACCCGGTTGACATCATACTAAACCACATGAAGACTTCGAAGGTGATCAGGAGTAATCTGGTAAGACATAAACCATCTTCGGAACATCCTCCCCATTTCGGAAGGACAACGAATCCCATAAAGGGTGGCATACATGGTTTGGTATAAAGGAGTTCCCCGAGCAACAGTGGGAATATGGAGCCGGACAGGAGGCCCATGAGTTGTGTAAACTGTTTGATGGAATGTCTTCTTCCCGGTAGTGCTGTGGATGCAAAAAATATATAAATCGTTTACGTTACCCCTTCCAATCTATTTAATTTTCATTTACATGAAAGGACATGAAAATGTTTTGGAAGGGTTTACCAATCTGATTTTTTATTTGAAATTGACTAAATGCTTTCACTACATCAACCAACTCGTTTCCCTCTTGGAGTAAAAATTCAGTCTGACTTGAAGTGCCGTGAGGCATCCAGCAAAGCTATTTCCATTCTGTCCAAATTGAGCAGGAAGTTCAATATGACGGTTGTTACATATATTGCGTGGATTCCCAAACTAGCCTTGTAGCAATACAGTTTGCTCCTTGAGCTGATTATTTCTGGAAGGGGTTGTCCTCTCTGCCATTGATATGGACAGAGGCTCAACTTTCCTAACAATTGAAGATGGAATTTAGCAAATGACATTTTGCGTCTTGACAAAATTCAAGTCTTTGTTGGAGGATGTAAATCTGAATTCCTGGATGACGTAAGATATTCTGACTCTTACTTCGTAGCTACAAGTAAGATATATATAAGGCCAACTTCAAACTCTCACATGCCCATATATGAATTTAAGGTTTTAAAAATAGATTTTAATAAAGCTCTTTATCAATTTACATGGGAAAATAATTAAAATCACACCTATTGGCTTATAGATCTTGACTTGCCACATTATGAAGTGAACCTTCTTCTTGCTCCGGAGTAATTATGCCGCCATTAATGCTCCCATTTTATACATAACCAAAATTTTAATTCGCTTTTTGAAATTTGATTTTGTCAGGGAAGGTTTTACTTGTTTGAAATTTAAAATGCGTTCTAAATATAAGAAGCAAGTAAAATGCCTAGTATCAATAACATTATGAGACCAGGACTTGATCGAAAGTAATCTTAAAAAATTCATTAAAGTCGCCAAGTTATCTCAAGAATTTAATTAAATGTTATAATAGAAATAGGATTTCTTTATTTTCCATTATACGTCATAAAGTCACAACATGTTTAAATATTTTCAATGTACAATAATATCATTTTCAATCATCGCTGACTCACAATAATTCTGAACGGCTCCGGATCATTCAGCATTTTAGTCGTCGGCCTTATCTTATTCATAGCATCCCCATCATCCGTAGGATCCGGCCTCACCCAAAACTTCTGAAAAATAGCTGAGGTGAACAAGAGGAGGGTGTCATAAGCCACTGACATCCCCAGACATTGTCTCCTCCCAAGTGAAAATGACACGAATGCGTCATGCTTAACTATTTTTGTTCCGTCCGGAGAGAGGAATCTCTCAGGCCGGAAGACTTCCGGGTCACCCCAGACTTTTGGGTCGTTATTCACTTTGTAGATATTTGACATGATGGTGGCATTCTTTGGAAAGAAGTAGCCGTTGATTACTTTGTCCTCCATCATTTTATGGGGGATTCCGTTGATGACCAGTGAGCTCCGTCGGAGGGTTTCCATGATGACGGCTTCCGTATATGGAAGGCTGCAATAAATATATTTCGATTTAACTGATAATTAGGAACTACTCATTACTCGATAACTTCATGTAAAATTAATTCGGATTTAGTTACTTTTGCCTGTCACTGAGCATTGGTTGGCGACTTTGTCCCACGACGGTGTCCAACTCCCTCTGGAGTTTTTTCTGAACCTCAGGATTATGGGACAAGAAAAGCATGGTCCATGACAATGTGTGAGAACTGTATTATTTATATTTATAAAAACGATGAATGTTTGTACTTGTCGGATACACTAACTAACTGGCATTATGTGTACTTGTTATTATTTTTATGTTGTCAGTTTTATGTTTTATAAAGTTGTCATCAGCACTTACGTCGTTTCCGAACCCGCAAGAAACAAATCTGGAATGGCAGCCTTCAGATTTTTATCTATAAATAAATTGTAATTTATCTAGGTAATATACATGTAAATACTATTTTATGGCGGTTTAAAATTTAGTTATAATTCTATTCAAAACCTCCAGTTTCCTTGTAGAAGCTGGAGTTGGGATCCTTCTCATTTTCCTTTTCGATGAGATAGTGATCTATAAAATCCCTGTGAATAAAAGTTGCTCCGAGTTACTATTTTGTTGAGATCAAATTTTTCAATTTTCGTCGCCAAAGTTAATTGTAAGTGAAATGAATCTATAAGTAAATTACTTACTGAGGATTGTTTTGATCCAACTCTTGAACATGTCGTTGGACGGAGTCGTCGGTCATTTCAGCAACAGAGTTAATATTCCGTAACCATCCATTCCAGCCACAGGCCTCTGGAATGATGAACCTCAGAATCGGGGCAAATATGACTCCTGATGCGGTTAGTTTATTTATCGATCTAATGATAGGTAAGGTCAAGGTCAATGGTATTAAAATTCTCCGTTGATCGATATTTGATTTATGACTTAATATAAATTATATTAATTTCTTCTAACCCCATCAATGCTTCTATTCTTTTCAGGGATTCCGGTGGTTCAGGAGCATCCCACTCATTCCTTTCTCCCGAAACTATGCTCCAAAGCGCATTAACCACAGCCCCATTGAAAATCCTTATTCCAGAAATGGGCTTATCTAATCGCTTCTCAAACCATTTGCACATGCTGCTCACCTCCTCCAAGATAAGTCCCTCCATGGTTGACTTGGCAAAGCCAACATCCCTCAGTTTTCTTAAGGTGAAGCGTCGCTGCTGCTCCCAGTGATCTCACTCAGACATGATAATCCCTAAAATGTTCAAGTAAATTGAAGGTAATGAACAAGTCTTTGAGTAACTCATCATTATCCATGACTGGATTTAAGCCATACCGTAATTCCCACTTGAGAGAGCCAAGAAAACGGGATTTGGAGATCGTCCGCTAGCACTTCCTTCTTGGAAGACGTCTCGCACCATTTTAGCGTCATTGAGGACTATCACACTGAAAATGATATACAATTTTCAATTTTAAAAAATCGAATAAGTTTTGGATTTTGTTTCCAATTGATCCCAAACTTATGTTAATGCAAGCTTACTCCAATGAGCCCATCTTTATACTGAAGGCCGGGCCATATTCATCCGCCCATTTCAGGAGCATTTCCTGTGGTTTTGACCCGAGTTGTAATAGATTCCCAATTATGGGAAGTGAGGAGGGTCCTAAATATTTATAAATTATCAATAAATTTAAAAGAGATTTATTATGGTAGATCTCATAATGCCCCTTAAATTAAATAAATGTCAAGGTTGTTTATGTCAAGGACATCATTACCTGGAGGATATCTCGGGTCCCTCTTCTTCCTAAAATAAAACAGCAGCAGCAACAAGCCCACAAAAGCGAGAGCGCTTTCCACGAACGGTATACCCAGCACCATGGCTAAACTGGCTTTAAGACGATGTTTGGTTTTAAGCTAACCTTCAAACGCTCAGCTTGAACAAATGCACGGAGCCAGAGCAAGTAAAAAATGATCTGTATTTTGTTCCCTGAGACATCACGCAACTGACGAATAATTTTCAACTCAAACCTCCAGCATAGCCACAGCGTACAATATACATGTTGCATAATATGAGCTCTTTCCAAGCCTCAAGGTTATATTTTATACCATCCCAGTCTGATTCTGCACATGCCTTTTAGTATTACTTCTGCTGTGCGTGATTGACAGGCCATGTAATTATATGATAGCTGGTAGTATGGGCTAATGGGCTATATGCACGGTGAAGGGATTATTGAAATGTGAGAAGAAAAAAATTCACATTACTTTTACCTCCATGAAATTCCTGGACCAGGATAAACTGTGAAAATTAAATTCCAATTTAAATTACTGGGTGCAAAATGCGCAGGGTAACTGGTTTGATTTTCACTTTCAATGTTTCTACATATTCATGATGATATTTCATTTTGCAAATGAGTCGTAGGTCATGGCACATTAAAATTAATCCACCTTCAGGCTATCGTCAAACATTGACATGACATGGCAGGCTGCTTCTTGGTCAGAAAGGTAGTTGCTTGCAATGCAATTTGAAAAAAAAAGAATAGAGGATAGTGCAAATCCATCATCTCGGTTCGCTTGCAGAAAAAAACAACGCTTACGTTTAATATAAAGAATGAATGCTCGCATAAAAATGAGTTTAGGTCTTCACAAAATGAAAAGCCTCATGATAGCTCTTGATATCTCTTCCAAGCATATATGTAATATCGGTCTATCTATTTGACCGAAGCATCGGACATGCGAGAAATTATAATTGGTATTATGCTCATATATGATGAACTCCATAATCATCAAGCCACGGTTTATTTAGCTTTTATATCCAATCCCGCTTTCACTATGCTATTACTGTGATAGTGAGTGATGGTTAAGATAGTGAGTATGAATAAACATGTTGATATGATAATAGTCTATATATATGATGCAAATGCAAGCTCATTTCCCAAGTTGTGAATTCTTGACCACGGAAAAGTCCTAGGTTATTTCTCTAGCTGTATTGTATCATAACCGTCTTCAGACCTTTTTCAAAAATTCTACATCAGGATAATATCAGTAACATGATGGATAATTAATTATGGATTTTTACTTGGGCATTTATCTGAAACTAAACACTCAATTTTATATACATAACTTATCTACTACCCAGAGAGCTTATTCTGGAGAAATATAAAACGCTATATTTCTTTATGACATTGGATGATACTGAACTTTGCATTCTTTCATAGCAACATCAACAAGATCAGGTTTCAAGTTCATGTTAAAACAAGTTCAAGAAAAATTCGGCCATGTAGATTCATCAATTTATTAAAGCTATGGGCCACTTACTCTGGTTAAACTGCAGTCATACAATCAATTAGCATTGTTAGCAGGATTAACTATCCTTACACTACACTAATACGTTCAAAATTATCATTTTGTATTCACAATCATTATTTGCACTATGTATTTGCTTTATTCAATCTTATGAAATAAGTCCAATTAGGATAGAAGCATCAATCCCACACTGGCATTTAGCGAATGATTTACGAGATTGAATGGGGTTAGGTGATCGATAAAATTTGCAGAACCAAATTTGACAACCACCTTCCCCAACGACTTGGCCAATCTCTTATGCTCCACTCCTCTCCCCACACCAGAGGAGTTACATCTTGCTCCCATCAACCATTTCTCAGATTGACCCAACACCATTGCAGCCCCTTTCACCATGATTATGAGAATGAAGCTGTAAAAGACCCCTAATGGGAATAATATAAATCCTGGCATCGGAATATACCTGTGTAGTTTTATGGATGTGTACAAACACACGACCAGTGCAAACCAGCCGATCATTAAGATCACTGGAACAATCAATGTTTGGTAGGCAACATTGCTGATAACACCCAAAATTTGAATTTGTCTATATATCTGAATTCCTCTGGATGTCCGGCGTCCCTTGTCCAGCCTCAGCACCTCTCTAGCTCGCCTTATGTAATACTCCAGGCATTCGATGGACACGAAGCAGCCACTGAATGTGATGAATGACCCGGTTGAGACGATGCTAAACCACATGAAGACATCGAAGATGATCAGGAGTAATCTTATAAGACATAAACCAAAAGCATGGTTTGAAACGGGACATCCTCCAAATTTGGGAAGGACAACGAATCCCATGAAAGGTGCCATGCACGGTTTGGTATAAAGTAGTGCCCCGACCAAGAGCGGAAATACGGAGCCGGATAGTAAGCCAAGGAGTTGTGTAAGCCGCTTAATAGAATTCCTACTTTCAGATAGAGCTGTTGTTGGGGGAAAAACGACTTACAATTACAACTTGTCTAACTTACTTTACAATGAACAAAACATTTTGCTTTGAAAAAATAAAAGTTACCAATTTTATTTTTCGCTTGAAATTGACTGAATGCAGCAACCACATCAACCAGCTCGTTTCCTTCTTGGAGTAAATAATTTATTCTGACGAGCAGTGCCATGAAGCATGCAGCAAGGAACAAGAGACCCATCATTTTATCAGCTATTTCCATTTTGTCCAAACTAAGCAGGAAGTTTAATGTCACGATTGTTCCATACGTTGCATGGATGCCCAAGCTAGCCTTGTAGCAGAGCATTTTGCGCCTTGAGCTGATTATTTCAGGAAGGGGATGTTGTCCAAGCCATTGATATGGACAGAGACTCAGATTCCCCAGCGATTGAAGATGAAGTTTAGCAAACGACATTCCAAATTTTAATTTAATTCACTGTAATATTTAGGTATTTATGTGTGCTTAATGGCTTTGTTTTTATGTATTTCAATTTTACCGTAACTATCCTTTGGAAATATTAGGAAATGTCTAATTTCAACTTTCACTTGCCCTCTTTAACCCTTATGATTTTGCCATATCACATAACCGCAATTTTAATTAGCGTCTTCCTCTTCTTGTTGATTGACAGGGAAGATGTTACATGACCGTTACAAAACCTAAGTATACCAGGAAAGGGTTTGGTTTGGCTAATTGTGCACTGTACAGGAGAACATAAAGTTCTCTGTAATAATAACATATTATGGGACCATTATTTGATTTAAGGAATTCATGGGAATAATTGGAATGTGTTACCAAAATTGTAACCAAAATGTCATCAATCCGACAAATCAAGAAGGTAGATAGTCAGTGCTGGTACACACAAGCGTTATAAAAACACGGCAGTCGACAAAGTGATTAATTCTATGTGCCAAATTCCAACAAACATATTACATAATCGCATTTTGACACGTAATACAAATATAATATTTTGACTGTCATTGTCAACCAAAGTCTTAGTCAATAATAATTAATAATTTAACACTCTTGTTAAGCTTTATAGCTGTGCTACATGTTCAATAGTCCAAAGAGAAAATTACATTTATGCGCCCATACTTGATTGAATACAAATTGACTTCCGGTATTTCTAGTGATAATAACCGAGCGGGTTATTTATAATCCATTTTCTGTTGTAACGAAGGAATTGGTGCCATCCTGTCGTTGCCATGTCTCCAATGACTAGATATGGCCATCTTGATTGTTCTTCAAGGCTGTGGCCTAATAGTAAAAATGCAGCCAGGGAAGTTGTGAAATATTATTTATAATGCAATTTTAGATTTTTCAGAGTTACTTGAGCAGCTGCTTATTTTTGCTAATGTTAGGAAATGAACATGAATAAGACAGTTCGATGATTTAAATTGTCTTTATTATGATTGACTACAATTTATTGACTAGTCAAAATGTATTGATTAAGTAATGACATAATTATTTATATTGTTCCAAAGATGTGACGACAAGGGCTGAACAGTGCCTATTATAAATATTGTATCTTTTGCATTCTATTATAAATGGCAGATTATTCTAACGATAAGTGACAGGTAACTCTAAAGGCAAATATAGTTGATTAAACTGTTAAAATCCCATGCCATATACGTATACCCGCTTACCCCATCGATTTCTGCAACATCTACGAACTACTAGAATTGCAAAAGCAATGCATTGCTTGACTAATCTTCCTACCACTTTGCAACATTGGTATAAGCCGAATACAAAATTCAGGGCAGTATTCTCAGCCACAAAACAGATTAACGACAGTAACAATCCAGACCCCAGCATGAAAAATACTACAACAATGTTCCCATCTAATTTGACGCTTGACGGGCGTTCCTTTTCCGGTGGCATGTCTTTGTCTGGATTTGACACCATCCAAATCAAATCCAGCCACCTGTCCTGTATCCC